>PVJX010045973.1:0-12498 GCA_004027295.1 Dolichotis patagonum | reverse complement strand
AATATGTGTGATAGTTCAAACAAATTTTTTTCTTTTTTATCAAAAATGAGATATTATAATACCCATTGACCATTTTCTGTTATTCGGTTCAGAAAGCCCTGGAATTCTTTCACTATATGCATGGCTTTATACTATTGTGTTATGTTTGATATTATTGTAATTGAAACTATGCTCAACTATAGCAGAGTAAGAGATATGGCGTTAGATACTGTTGATGTCCCGTTGACTTAATGTAAAGTACTGTGTTGCCTATGTTGTCCTGTTCTGATCTGCTCTGTACTGCCCCCTTTTGTTTTATTCTCTTTTAAATATTTAAAAAAAAAAAAAGGCTGGGGTGATTCCACCCCCAGGGTACTTCCAGGGATTTCAGCTCCCGAAGCTTCTCTCTTAAACCCTCTCTGCTCAGTTTTTGCAGCTTTCCTTGGATGATCCACGTTCTTGACTTTTCCAAACTTCTGGGGTCTCCACTGCACCTTTGGCTTCACCCTTACATCTTTACAAATTGCCCTCTCAGGGACACACTGCTTGGCCTCCCAGGCCCTTTGCAATCGAAGTGGAAGCCTTCTTACCCTCAGAATTTGTGCATTTTCCTTGCACCTAAAATCAGCACCATGTGGATGCTGCCAAGGCCTGCTGCCTGCTGGAGCAGTAGCCAGGCTTTTCTCTCTCTTGGCTGTAGAGGTCAATTGTCTAGATCACTGGGCTCTGTGAACCCAATTGTGAAGAAAAGCTTTTCTATGTTGCCACCATTCTGGAACCTCATGTGGCTGCCATGATTCTGGAACCTCATGTGGCCTCCCATGCCATTCTGGAGCATGGTACTCTGAAGCTTTCTCATCTGAGAAAATTCTTTCACTTTTTCAGTTTTGGGGCTGCAAAGGGTGGAGACCCACTGTTTCCTGGGATGCCCTCTGGCCATATTTCTTATCTGTTTCTTCTCAGCAATCCTAGTCTCGACACTATCTTTACAATCCACAGCTTTACTGGAGTTTTCCTTCTGGCCAAACTCACAGTGTTTTAAATTATCCTGCTGGGCTCTTTGCTCTTGATTTGCAACATAGATCTGGCTAAAAGCCCCCAACAATAGCCATGCCACAGCTTCAACATTTGACTGTCTTGAAATTTCCTTTGCCAGATTAATCAGTCCCATTATCCTTAATCTCAGTCTCAGGCAAAGTCTCTGGGCATGAGCAAAATGCAGACAAACTTTCTGCCAAGCCATAACACACATCATAGGGAGTCCAACAACCAGTACAGTCCTCCCTCCCAGCAGAAACCTCCCAAGCCTGGTCTTTTATTAGACTTTCTATCAGCCTTCTGGTCTCCTGAGCTCTGACCAGAATCTCCTCTACAGAACAACCTAAATTGCTCCAGCTCTGTGCATCCAGGCGACATGTCTGAACCTTTCCAAACTCTGTCCACAAGCCATTTCCAAAGCCTCTCGAAAAATATGGTCAGGTATAGTCACAGCATTGACCCCACTCCTCCATACCAAATTCTATCTTAGTTACTTTTCACTCATCACTGAGACAAAATACCTGATGCCCAAAGTTGAGAAAGGAAAGGTTTATTTCTTACAGTTTTTGGAGGTTTCAGTCCATACTCAGTTGGCTCCAAGGCAGGGTGACATGGCAGGGCCACAGTTCATGGTGGCTGCAAACAGCAAGGCGGAAACTGTCAAGAGAGAGACACACCTTCCTGCCGTTACATCACATCCTTGCTCCACCCCCTAGGAGGGTATAGCACTGACACCATCAATCCAAGCACTAGACAATGAACCAGTCACAAATGTACAATACAAATACATGAGGCCTGGGGGCCACCAACATAAACCATGACAACACTCATACATACACATGTACACACACATGCACACACGTACACACACATACATGCATACACACATATACACTCACACACATATACACTTACACACATACACACATGCATACACATGTACACATGAATGCACATACATAGACACATGCATGCACACACACATACACACATATACAGACATACACACACACACACACATCTTTTCTAGTCACGGTGGGGCATGCCTATAATCCCAGCAGTCTGGGATGCTGAAGCAGGACAATCTCAAGTTCAAGTCCAGCCTGAAAGATTTAGCAAAACCCTGCTTCAAAAACAAAAAGAAAATCACTAGAAACACAGTTCAGTGTGAATGTCCTAGGTTCGATCCTCAGTATCACAAAAATTAAAATAAAATAAAATGGATTGTTTATAGTAGGGAAGAATTTGTAGGGTTTGGAACTTTCCATTCAGTATTTTTACTTTATTTTTTTTTTAAATTTCCTCTATTTAGAAAATTTGAAGGCTACAGAAAAAGTGAGAAGAAAAACATGGAAAAGAAAGTTTCTCATGTTTCTACTGCCCAGAACCAGTACAGCTCACTTGGGCTTCTTACCTGTCATGATTCTATGAATTTTGAACACAGATAAGATAAAACTACACGTGGCATTCACAATCCCATGAACCTTGATGGAATGGGTAGTGTGCTATGTCATTAAAAAGATAACATAAACATTATTCTTAGATGTCACATAATATTCTGCTGCATGAGTGCACCGTGATTTACTGACCCATAATGACAGACATTCACATTTTCAGCTTCTCCCTTTTATAAATAACTCTAAAGCCTTCCTTGGCTATTTAGCCATAAATCTGGGCTGTGTTTAGGATGGCATCTTTAGGAAGGGCCCTGGGAGGAAATTTATATGGTCAAAGGAAACGGGCATTTTTAGGGTCCTGGCACACGTCCTGCCAGCCCTGAGCTTCTTGCTCAGCCAGGAGGACGAGGGGCAGCAGAACCGAGCTGGAGGCCACAGTCCCACCTGGCTGTGTGCGGCCAAGCAGGAGGGCCTGACCTTCCCGCCACCCTCCACTGTGTCCATTGCTTCTCAGGGGACCAAAAGAGAAAGGGCCACGCACCCCTTTTCCCATGTACAGCGCATGAAACCCCCGAATGATTCCTTTTCTGATCCTCACCCCTGCCTGGCTGGGTCGTTCATGAATCATCACCATGTACGATTTACCCACAAAAAGACTGAGGTCCTCCAGAGTTTAAGTACTTTGTGGAAGAAACGAACACAAAAGCCCCGGTGGGCTGCTGGGCTCTGAAAGGGTTGCCATCCTCCTTTTCAGTTCCTTTACCCTGAACTCTCCTCTCGCTCTTTTATATGAAATGTGTGCGCTGCTATGGAAACAGAGCCTGGGAAGCCACCAGTGCAGCCCAGTGCAGGACAGGAAGCACAGTGCTTCTGCGCCTAATGTCCCTCTTGAGCGTTGCCTGGTGAGGGACCAGCTGTGCCCCTGAGAGCCTTTTCTAGGAACTTGAATAGCCCGGGGGATGAGCGGGACTGCATTGGGTAGTGCACTGCTCTGCCCACTGTGGGGGAAGCGATTGCTGGTATCTGGGCAGTGGTGGTTAGCTTTGTCCAGGGGAGGGGAGAAGGCTTCTCACTGCCCGTTATCCACAGGACCCCAGACTGAAGATGGAAAGTGACGACTTTCTCTGAAACACCCTAATACAGTCATGCAGAACTCAGCTACAGCCATATGTTCTGAAAAGGAGTCGTCAGGTGGTTTTGTCACTGTGCCAGCACTGCTGCATGTGCCTACATGGACCTAGGTGGTCCTGCCTACTGCACGCCCGGAGAACAGTGCGGCCTATCGCCCCTGGGCTGCAGACCTGCACAACAAGCCACCATACTGAGCACACAGGCAGTTGTTGCACTGCAGTAAATATTTGTGCATCTAAATAGAAAAGATGCCAGTAAATACCGATAATTGGTATTTTTCAACTCCATAATAATCTTCTGGGACCACCATCATATATGTGGTAAGTTACGTCTAACATGTTACCCAGTGCATAGTTGTCCCTGAAATATGTACAGTCCTTTCAATGCCTTCATTGATAAGACGACTTCCCACATTTTGATCCTCATGTCCATGTGGTGATAGGCATGTTACCCCCTTCCACGGTGAAAGGATTGAGGGACAGTATGGCAAACACTGGCCAGGAACCCTCCAGTCTTGTTTCTTCTCCCTGGATACCTAAAAAGCCTACAGAACGCAGTTAGAACGGGCCATCTGTTTAGATCTTAGAATTATAGGCAAAAGCGGTGTAATTCATTTAAGGCTAAGCCACACCACTTCCTGTGTGATTCTCAGAGCTTCTTCTTTTCCTAGGCGTGATAAAGGGAGGTGTTTGAAGAGAGAGGGCCTGCCACACAGAAGGCAACTGGATGCCTGGGTCCTGACATGAAAGAGAACCACATGACCTTCACTGGCCCCTAATGCAAGGGCTAAGTATTGATGATGTGAAGATTCGCTTAGTACAGTGGCACTGCATGGCCCAGACTGACTCACACAACATGACCAGCTCAAGGTCACCCACAGGAGACACTTGGGTTACGCCATCTTCCCACAGCTCCTGGTGCGCAGCCTTCAGCAGGAGCAGGAAAGTCTGTCTCCACCTTCTGCGCAGGACACCGTCAGGGGCACCTGGAGGCTCACCGACAGTAACTGACAATAGACAGATTTACAGGGAAGAAAGGCGTGCAGATTTATCAATGGCATCACAGTGAGCATCTCATGGCCCGGTGAGATTCAGAAACATGTATCTCCTTCCTCAAAGGGGGATGGGGAGTGCAGGGAATATGGAGAGATTATAATCATTTGGGGGATAATGTCTGAGTTCAGAGGACAGACAATAGCTCAGGACAAAGTTGCCATGGGTCATTCAGGAGTTGAAGGAAGGTGACTGTGGAGTTCTGCAGACAGCGCCTCCCAGATGTCACCAGAGATGAAAAGTCTGTGTGGCTTGGAGACCTTTCATGCCTTTTCCTGTGGAATCTTGCTGGTTATTTGATGTGATGCCTGGGGAGGGAGTTTAAGACAACAGCATTTCTTTTAGAAGAAGTCTTCTCAGTCAGAAAAGGGAACTTCGAACAGAAGTCAGAGGAGAAACCAGAGAGGGCTAGAAACCCTGGCCTATGAGGCTGCCCCTGAGGTCTTTCCTGGTCCTTTTAATTCAGCACAGCTCAGCATGGAAGGTGCCAATCTTCAAGGTTCTGTCTTTTCAGCTCCAACAGCTCATCTTTGCTTCCTGCCAGAGCAGCCTAAAGCTAGAGGCTGAAATCGTTGGAAGCTCACTCCCTCCCATTTTTTCAGGTTTATCCTGGCTGTTGACTGTGACTCCAGATAGAGCTGTTGGCCAGAAAACCTAAGCACAAGGTCTTTATGTGGTTAATCTCTTTCTCACAGCATGGTGGGCTCCATGAGGAATATCCCAGGAGGTCCAGCTGGAAGCTCTCCAGCTGTTTATGATGTAGCCTCAAGAGACAGTCACTTCCAACATGGGCCCAAGCCCATCCAAATTCAAGGAAAAAGATCATAAATCCCATTACTCAATGGGAGAGGTGTTGGGGCAGGTGGGATGGAGGTGTTGATTGGTCACCCATGGCTAACCAAGAAAAAGCCTGGTAACAAAGAATTGGGTCATGTTTTCCTTTTATTACAATGGAGGGAAAAGTGTGTATGTGTGTGTGGACATGAAAATTTTCCAGAAATATCCACAAGACACAGTTGACAATAAGTTCTTCCAAAGAATGAGACTGGATTCTCAGGATATAAGAAAAGTTCTCCTCATTTCAAAGTTTACTGCTTGAAATGTTTACCATGTGCTTGCTTTATTTCCATAATACTAAATAGAAATTTTAAGTGATGAATGGGAATAGTCTAAGATGATTATACACATTTTCCTTTTCTCTCTGTTGAAATCATTACATTTTTGGAGGCCAACCAAATGATGCAAATGAAAGGGAGAAAGGGAATTTTTTGATTTTCAATTGAGACACCAATTTTCATTTTGTACTCACTAGATGACAATTTGGCAAAATCAGAATCACATTTGCACATGCAAGGCAGTCTTTCTTTCTCTCCATCCATGTTTACCCACCCTGGCTGCACGTGTGAATCACCTGGTGAGCTTTATTAAAAACAAGACTCCCAGGTCCCACTTCCAACCTACCGACTCCCAGCCTTGGGGATGGGCACCCAGAAATCTGCCATGTGAAGCTCCTTCATGGCTCTGACATGACCAGCCTGGCCCTGGGCCTTCAAACTTGGCTTTGTAAAGAAAACAGCTGTCACCCCTGCTTCCAGACACATCCACATGTGCTCCAACTCTGCATCACAGACTGGCCCTCCAGCACCCCTGGATCCTAGCTTAAAACTGAGAAAGCTTAAATAGCATCCTCATGTGATTCCCAGGGCCAAGGAAAGGCTGAGAAGCACTGATCTTTAGATTAAGACAAAATCCACAGAGCAGGCAGGGGGGAAAAAACGCAAAATCCTCATTTTTGTGATATTTGCTTCTACTTGGAGGCAACAAGCATTAAATAATTATTATTATTTATTTATTTGTACACCATATGTAGAACTGGTGATTTTCAACAGTAACCAGTGGGTTGTTTGTCTTAAATTTTAAAATAGAATGTTAGATGTGGATAAGGGTTGGGAAGGAGAAATGAGCATGGGGGAATATGTCTGTATCTTTAGTGGGGTGGTTAAAGTGAACTGTCAATTTGATTGACTTGGGAACCACCCGTAGGGTTAGGAAAGCTCATTTCTGCTATGTCTCTGCCTGAGATTACACATTTTGTCTCTCATTCCTTCCTCTCTTGTACTGTTGTCTTTCTCTGCTTTCTGGCTGCAATGGACTAAGCAGCATTAATGTACCACTCCCTTCTGCCATGATGCTTCTGCCTTGGAACCAGCAGACCATGGACTGAATCCCTTAAACCATGAGCCAGATTAAACCTCTCCTTTAAATTGCAGATGTTGGGTATTTTCTCCAGCAAAGGAAAAACTGACTGATACAGATAGAGTGATCTGGAAAGACCCCAGTGACAAGATTGTGATCTGAACAAAAGTTGAAGAAGGCAAAGGAGGGACTCCTACAGAAATTTGGAAGAATATTCTCTGCAGAGAAACAGCCTGCACCAAGACCTTCCCTGCAGTAGGGGCCAGGAAAAGGGAGAGGGAGGTATGGGTGCAGCCTACCTAAACCTGCCTGGCCCTGAAAAGACTTGGTCTCCTATTCAGAGTACAATATGGGAACAGAAATGTGACCTAACTTTATTTTCAAAGGATCCTATGGGATCCTGGAAACAGACCAAAGAGCAGAGGTGGAAACAAGAAGCCCAGTGTGACGCTGTCACAACAATCTAGGGAGAACACGGTGGGTTAGAGCAAGGTAGTAGCACAGGAGGCTTTGGGGAGTGAGAGATGCCACAGCCTACTGTTCCTTCTGGCCATTTGAAATGGCCTCTCCCTTCACCCTGAGGAGGCAGAGACAAAGCTAGCATTGTCTATGACCCCTCTAGAGTGACACTTGCTCCCCAGGAGGGTGAGCTATAGAAAGCAATCTGTGCTAAAACTGTGTCTCATTTTCTCATGTTTGCATCAGAGTCTGCTGCTTACGAAAGCACTGCCTGACTGTGTTATTCCCAAAGGTTAATATGCCATGTTGTCTTATTGTTCTATATAAAGCACAGTAATGGTCACCAACTGGGGAAATTAGAGTCTCTACAGAGCACCGAAGTCATAAAAAATGCAGCTTAGTTTCCAGCAAGGTTTGGAAGAAGTCCCTGAGTGACTCACACGATTTTGCTTTTCAATCATTCTGTAGCTGAGTGATTGCCATTCATCTTTATCAGCAAAGATAATTAAGCAGCACAGTTCTGATGGGGAGCTGGCCTGGAGGGGAAGAGGGGAAGAAAGGAGGGAGGAGAAACATCGCCATCAAGTGCCACTTGCCATAATGTGGATCATCGCACTGCCCACGCGACCTCACTAAAATGTTTTCCCTCAGGTTCATCCTTGTCCAAACTCAAAATTTCCAAGCACCATGATCCATCCTGGTAATAACTAATCTTACAGGAGTTTGAGGCTGGAGCACTGAGGAGGAATGACAGGAAAACCTCTACAGGAAAGACCACAGGTGCAGAGTGATGCTGAAGAGCCAGCCGCCACCTTGATGGAAGAAAGCACAGATGTGTACCCAAGGGCAGTGGGGTAAGACCACCCAGGAGCAAAAGAAAACACAGTCTCATTTTATAACCACTGTCTTAGTTACTTTTTACTCATTGCAGAGACAAAACAACTGATGCCCAAAGCTGGGAAAGGAAAGGTTTATTTCTTACAGTTTTTGGAGGTTTCAGTCCATACTCAGTTGGCTCCAAGGCAGGGTGGCATGATGGGGCCGCAGTTCATGGCGGTTGCAAACAGCAAGGCAGAAACCAGCAAGAGAGAGAGATACGCCTTCTTCCAGCAATTGCATTGTATGCTGGCTCCACCCCTAGGCGAGTGTAGCACTGACACCATCAATCCAAGCGCTAGACAATGAGCCAATCACAAATGCACAATGCAAATGCATGAGGCCTGGGAGCCACCGACATAAACCATGACAACCACTAACACATAGTTGCTTACTCCTGGACCAGTGCCACTCATTTATTTACCCCACTGAAAAGGAGAGTAAAGGCTGGAAATTTGAGTGACTCATTCAAGGCTGCATAATTGATAGATGCCACACCAATAACTCAAACATAAAGCACTTTGTCTCTAACATCGAGTTGATTACTCATATCATAACAGTTCAAAACTAGCTTCTTTATGGGATAAGTACAGGCTGCCTACTGCATCATCTGTCAAAATAAGTGCTTCCTTGGGAACCCTAAGTAATAATCCCAATATCTAATGTTATACCCTGATGAAAATCAAAACACACATTATCCCATACCCTACAATGTGGTACTGCTATAGTTTTAATCTAAAATATCCCTGGTATTCTCAAGTTTTGGAAGCTTGGCCCCCAATGCAGTAATGGTAGAGAAAGGCTTTTGGAAGGTAAGGGATCATCCCACTGATGGCATTAGGGTCAGGTGACAGACACTTAGGAGGTGGGGCCAAGTGAAGGGGAGTGGGTCATGGAGGCAAGCCCTTGCAACTATCTCCCGTCCCAGCCCCTTCCCTCCTAGCTACCTCTAAATATGCTTCTTGACTATCAGGAAGTGAGCAACTTGCCTTTGCCATGTACTGTCCACTATGTTGTTTCTGCTTTGCCACAGACGTGAAAGCAATGGAACCAGCTGACCATGGATTGGAACCTCTGAAATCATGAGCCAAAATAACCCTTTCCTCCTCTGAGCTGTTATTTTCTCTGGAATTTCATCACAGTGATGGGAAGCTAACGTAGATACCTTGACATTTCACGAAACAGCCAAACACAGGATCTCTGCCCTTTTCCCACATTCTCCCCAAAATAGAATATAAAAGAATTCACCGATCTTCCTCTAAATCAGGTCATAAAACCCTCATGCAAGAGATACCCTTCCAAGAAAGAAACCAAAGACACAGAGACACCAAGAATAATCAAAACAGACAGGCCTCGCTTCACCACAGCTTATTAAAATTAAATCATGTTCCCTTTGTCCAATCATTCTGCATGGCTGTTCACTATTCATGGAACCTAAGGAAAAAAAATTAGAGATTTTCCTATTTCTTTGAGTCTTCGTTTCTGAGGTTTCCATGACATTTAACACAGTAAATAAATGTGTAGGCTTTTGTTATAGAGGCCTGAGCCATGAACTTCATGATGGGTGAGGAAAGAGATACAGTATTTCTCCTGCAACTCTTATTCTTTCCTTTAACACAAAAAATTTCTCTTTCCTTTGGGCAAGCATGCTTTGTCTTCTGCTCAGTTTACCTTTCTCTTGACAATGGTTTGCTCAGACCACATTAACTTTACTATTTGATCATTGTTTTTTCTGTCCTTTGCATTGAGATATTATGAAATGAGGCTGGCAGAAGCATGATATGATATATAGATAGACAGACAGATAGATGATAGATAGATAGATAGATAGATAATAGATAGATAGATAGATAGATAGATAGATGAGAGATGAGAGAGAGAGAGAGAGAGAGAGAGAGAGAGAGATCCATGATGTGTTGACATAGACTTGCTCCTCAACCCAACCATAGGCAAATTTTTGTCTTCTTCACCAAGCCTCAGCCTTGGGTCTGTTTTCTAGCAGTACTGTATTGTGCAGTTTTAACAAGAATTGGTTTAGAAAGAATCTCCAAAGCTGATCACTGTGACTTACCATCAGCAAGAACCCTAAGTCAGTTCAGCAAGAATCCTCTGTGTTAATCCAGTTATTATAATGAAATGCCTGAAGCAATTAATTCATACAGATCTGACTTCCTTTTCTACTGCTCAATCCTAGTTCCAAGTTGACCATTCTCCTCCTATTTCTCAAATATGCCAAGCACACTCCCACTTCAGAATTCCTTCCTTGCTTTCTCCCAAATATCTGGGTGACTCACTCCCACCACTTGGAAATGTTGGCTCAAGTCTAACTTTCTCCGTGAAGCCTATGTGGAACAACTTATTTAATACCCAAAGCTTTCCAGCTCCAGCCTCACTCACAGAACTTCAAATTCTCCCTTATCCTGGTAACAGTTTCCCAAAATGCTGGAGAATTTACATCTCCACAGGAGGATAATTGTTCCAGGAGAGGAGAAATCTTTACCTGATCTATTCAGTGATTTACCCACAAGCTTGGGCACAAGGAATTAAGGACAATTTCACAATTGTTTATTTGCATGTTTGTGCATATGTCTCTAGAGGATATAGCTATAAAAGAAATGTCTAAGTAAAAATGCACAGATTTAAATTCTTCATGGACACTAGCAAGTCATACTCCAAAACAATATATTTTATAGTTCAACTATCAATTTTTCTTCCACCTTAGATATTAACTAGTAAGGACTCTTATTTTAATATATGTTCCATGCATGTGCTTGTGACATTGAGCAACTTAATGGCCATTTATATTTCTTTGTCTTTGAGTTATCTTTTAGTATGATAACAAGATAAAAATTTGAGGCTCTACTTTTTTAGGAAAAAATATGCAAAACTTAGATATGGACAAAAGAGATCTCCGGGGATCACTGAAGTATAGTGTTGAACATTGCACTGCCTAGGGACGGACCTTCTCCGGATTATCTGATTCTACTGAGATGTGTGTCTTTGAATGACTTTCAGTTGATTAGGCAATTTTACATGCCTGTAGGGGTAACACTTAAATTGAAGACAACTGGTAGGGATGTAAATGGCTCCTGTCCTCAGCAATGCAAATGAATTTTTGTCTCAAAGAGAATATAACTCTTTGTAACACAAATTTTGATTTGAATCCCTTTTAACTGACTGGCTTCTTGAATAATTAATGAGCTAAATAAAATCTGTGACACTTGTTCACTTTATTTTTGTATAAAAATCATGTTCTTAGCATCTTGAAAATGAAGCATTACCTTTTCCCTAATCAGCCTGAGGAATTTAGCTGCCTTCGGAGTTGGAGAACAATGACAAAGTTAAGGATTACCCACAGCAATGAAACCAAGAATTAGTGTTCAGCTTCCAGCACACAAAGTAAGGGCTGGATGAACCCTACTTGGTCATAGTGTATAATCTTCTTGATGATTTGCACTATTCTGTTGCTGGTATCTCATTGAGAATTTTTGCATCTATGTTCATTAGGGAAAGTGGCCTGTAGTTCTCCTTTTTGGTTAGGTCTTTCTCTGGTTTTGGTATCAGAGTAATATTTGCCTCCAGTAATGAGTTAGGGAATACTGCTTTCCTTTCAGCTTCATTAAAGAGTTTGAGGAGAACTGGTATTAAACTTCTTTAAATTTCTTATAGGATTTAGCAGTGAATCCATCAGGACCTGGACTTTTCTTTAAGTTTACAAAGAAATTGAAATTATCCCATGCACAGTATCTGATAATAGTGTAATGAAATTGGAAATTAACAGCAAGAGAAACCACAAAAACTGCAAAAACACGTAGAAATTATATAACAACCTCCTGAACAACCAATATGTCAACACTGTACACTATACACTATACACTATACACTATACACTATACACTATACATTATACACTACTCTTGGCAAGTTTTTCATTACACTTTCAATTTCATGAACTGATATTAGATTATTCATAATTATTATAATTCTTGATTCCACTTAGGTCATTCACAACTATCTAGGAATGTCTGTTTCTTCTGTTTTCCATCCTATGACACTAAACATTTTCTTTTTTTTTTGTTATTTAAAATAGAATAAAACAAAAGGGGCAGTACAGAGCAGATCAGAACAGGACAACATAGGCAACACAGTACTTTACATTAAGTCAACTGGCCATCAACAGTATCTAACACCATATCTCTTACTCTGCTATAGTTGAGCATAGTTTCAATTACAATAATATCAAACATAACACAATAGTATAAAGCCATGCATATAGTGAAAGAATTCCAGGGCTTTCTGAACCGAATAACAGAAAATGATCAATGGGTATTATAATATCTCATTTTTGATAAAAAAGAAAAAAATTTGTT
>PVJX010045972.1:0-12500 GCA_004027295.1 Dolichotis patagonum | reverse complement strand
AAATAAAAGACTCAATCAAAAAATGAGCAAGTGAAATTAATGAACACTTTATAGAAAAAGTACAAATGGCTAATAAATACATGATGAAATGATCAACATTGCTGGCCATTAGAGAAATGCAATTCAAAACAACATTGAAATTCATATTTTTCCCAGGAAGAAAGACCATCATTAAGAAATCAATAAGCCAGGCATAGTGATGCATGCCTGTAATCCCGGCACTCTGGGGCTGAGGCAGGAAGACTGGCGTGAGTTTGAGGCCAGCCTGAATTGGATAGCAAGACCTTATCTCAAAAAGAAAGAAAAGAAAAGTAACCAAGTAAATGCTAGCAAGGCTGGGGGGAAAGGAACCTTTGTACATTGTTGGTGGGAATGTAAACTAGTACAACCACTAGGGAAATCAGAATGGAGATTCTTCAAAAAACTAAACTAGAAATTCCATTTGACCCAGCTATTCCTCTTCTAGGTAGCTTCTCAAAAGAGTTAAAGACTATGGGGGATGCTGTGGTTTCAACATGTTAAGCACAGCATGTTAGGGACATAAACAGCTAACTAGCTCAGGCACAGAGCTGGATATGTTTATGTAACCACGACTTAGCATTGGACAACCACACAGGCACTAGTTAGGCCAACACAGAAGAATGTGTAAATAGGTGATACCAGCATATATGAGAAATACACAGTACAGATGTAGGTATTCTTTCTTGCTGCTTCCTGCCTTTTGAACTGATATCTGCCCATTGTGTCTTCTTTTACCTAGGGATCTCACCTGCAAAAGTACCACTCCAGGCCCCCAACCTCAACAATGGGTGTAACTGGCAAGATGAGATGAGTATCCCCTCCCCCATAGCTGTGGAAATAGAGCTGAATGGAAAGGGAGAGCTAACATGTGCCCTCAACACTGCCTTGGTTATCTACAGCCACATTTTTGGCAGCTTGGAAGGCTCTGGAGGACTAGGAATTGGTCCATCTGGAACCCGTGGATATTTTAAAAGCTTAAAAGTGGTAGACACATACATCCCTGCTTCCCACCATGAGTTGGTGGGGAGGTAGCTTGGTTTTTCTTTACCCTTATTGACAATGTGTGCCAAAAAGTGGAAGCCTCATCTGCAAGTAGGTCAGCAGCTATGGATCGAAGAGGACCTGGAGCAATGGCTGGCTGCGATACACATCATGGGTTAAGAGACACAGACAATGCAGCCTCCTCACAACATCTCCCAAAGGGTAAGTTCCCACTTCTGGGAGGATTCCTGAGAGGGTCCCCTGGTTTTGCGTGCAAGGCCTGCTATTCACCAGAACCCCATAGCCCAGGGAGGAGGGCCAGGAGGACCATCCACTCTACTTGGCACACAACATAGTTGACCTACACAGCCATAGAGTTGCAGGAACAGGCAAAACAATTAAAACCAAAGAAAAAGAAAAAAACCAAATACATACATAAATATGGTTATATGGTAGTGAAGATAAATATATTATTAATTTCTACTAGTTCATTGAAAAGGAAGGTTTGTACTTATATTGCTTGATCAATTTTTCATGCCTATATCTTGTAATCTGAGCAACTACTTTGAAGATAACAATACACAATATATTAACCATTGTTAATCTCCTGTTACCTTGTTTTGAAATTTTGTATCATTTTTTATTGTTTTTTCTCTTTAAAATTTAAAACAAAGGAAGTATAGAAGAAAAGGACACAGAGTTTGGGAAGCAGTGCCATGAGCAGAGCCCCACTGGACTGGAACAGCCAGACCCTAGCCTCTCCCTGAGTCAGTGCCATTCATGGACCAGGGGTAGAGAGAACAAAGGACACATCAACGAGCAAACCCAGTCTGGGAAGCAGCGCCATGCACGGAGACCCCCCAGATTGAAACAGCCAGGCCCCTGCCCCTTTCAGAGCACAGGCTGGCAAACAAAAGTACCATCTCAGGGCTGGGCATTTAGCTCAGTGGTATAAGCACCTGCCTTGTTGGTGGTCATGAGTTCGATCCCGGGTACCAACAACAACAAAAAAAATACCATCCCACAGCCCCCCAACACCTCTCCCTCCCCCCGCTATAAATGACCTGCTTATCTGGAGAAACACAGGCTGTGATGATAGCTATCGAGGTGAAATGCAATTGGATGCCTGTGGTGCTTTGGTGTTTCACTAACATTGCAGATCTAGGGCCAGCAGTCTGACCATGGGTTCAGAGGATAGTGGTATGCAGTGTGGCATCCAGGAGGGATCTCCTTCTGAGGGTTGCAACCATTGTTGATTCCCTATGGTCTTGCTTTGAAAGTCCTATATTGTTTCCATTGTGTTGTTGGGTTGGGTTTTATTCTCTTTTGTTTTGTTTGATTATGTCAAATCCAATGGCAGGAGCAGCTGTTTCAAAGATAGCAAGATACATTATGGTAGCAATTTTGGATTTACTGTTGGTTTGTTTTAAAGTCCTTTATTTCATTCATTGTCTTGTCTTTATTGTTTCTATTATATTCTGTTCTCTTTGATTTTTACTATGTCTGAAGTTATCTGCAGATATTTTGAAGACATCAAAAGGAATTATGGTAAATATTGTTGATTTTGTAATGTTATTAGGCCTGTATCTCTTGTACTGGTTTGTTTTTACTGGTTTTATTCTGTTTTATCCTCTTTAAAATAAATTAAAATTTTTTTCAAAAGAAGAGCATACTGTACCCAGCCAAGGAGCCTCAGTGTGCCTCTTGGGACCTGGTAAGTCCTGCCTTAACAATCTCCACTCAGCTTGGGAGACCCCCTCCAGTACGAACAGACACTGCCAACTCAGGAAGCAACTGGGACTTTGCATTTGGCTGCCCCAGGGGAATACAAAAAATGACAAAACAAAAGAACAAAATGCAATCTCAAACCTCCAGCCCATCCCAAACAAGTCCAGGAGACATAGACATAGAAGAAAGTGTAAGTTACACACTTGAAATTTCTGAAATCATAGCAACTGGAGTGAAGAAACAACTCCATGAAGCTGTAAAGGAAATCAGATCAGAAATAATCTCTGAGGTAAAAGAAGAAATGATAAACATAATGAAAGAAATGCTGAATACACCTAAAGAAGACATGGTTTAAAAAAAATGGAGCACTGGAAAATGATGAAAACTTTGAATGAATGATACAAGAAAATGGAAAGACATTCCTTATTCATGGATGGGAAGAAAAAACATTGTGAAAATGGCCATTCTCCCAAAATTGTTATACAGATTTAATGCAATTCCAATCAAAATACCATTAGCATCCTTCTCAGATCTAGAGAAATTGTTCCTAAATTTCATCTGGAATCAGAAGAGACCTAGAATGGCAAAGGCAATTCTAAGCAACAAAGTCAAGGCAGGAGGTATCACAATCCCTGACTTGAAATTGTACTATAATGCTACTGTGATAAAATCAACATGGTAGTAGCATAAAAATAGGCCTAAAGATCAATGGAATAGATTAGAAGATACAGCTACACTACAAATACTCTCAGCCACCTTATCTTTGACAAAGGAGCCAAACATGGTCACAGGAAAAAAGACAGACTCTTTAATATGTGGTTCTGGAAAACTATTCTCCACATGTTGAAGACTAAAATTAGACCCATGTATATGACCATGCACTAAAGTCAAAATGGATCAAAATCTAAATATTAAATCAGAAACACTAAATCTGCTGGAAGACAAAGTAAGTGGAAATCTTGAAGACATAGGGGTAGGCAAACAGTTCAAGAACAAAAACCAAACTGCACAGGACATACTTCCCAGAATCAACAACTGGGATCTCATCCTATTAAAAAGTTTTAGCATGTCAAAAGAAATCTCCAAGAGAATGAAAAGAAAACCCACGAACTGGAAAAAAGTCCTAGCCAACTTTCCCCTCAAGCAAAGGACTTCTATCTAGAACATATAAAGAATTTTTTAAAGTCAGACCCCCAAAAGTCAAAGACCCAATCCAAAAATGGGCTGCTAAGATGAATACACACTTCTAAGATGAAGAAATACAAATGGCGAATACATGAAAAAATGTTCAGCATCATTGGTCATTAATGCAAATTAAAACAATGCTGAAATTCCATTTCACTCAAGAAACAATGACCAAATCAACCAAAGACATATGCCGGAGGGGCTGTGGGGAAAAAGGAACTCTTCTCCAGTGTTGGTGGGTATGTAGACTGGGGCAGCCACTGTGGAAATCAGTGTAGAGTTTCCTCAAAAAGCTAAGATTAGAGGTCCCGTTTGACCCAGCTACTCTGCTTCTGGGCATTTTCCCAGAAGAATTTGAAAACATCATACCACAGTGATATATATGCACCCATATTTATAGCAGCACAATTTGTAATAGCCAAATCTTGGAAACAACCCAAATACCCATCAATTGAGGAATGGATAAAGAAGATGTGATATTTTTATAAAATAGAGTACTACTCAACTGTAAAGAAGGATCCCATTGAGGCTTTTATAGGTAAATGGATGCTACTTGTGACCATATTCATAAGTGAAATATCAGACTCACATGTGTAAATACCATATTTTCTCTGTAATGTAAGAAAATTAAACAGTAAATAAGATCCAAAATCTATAATAAATATTGTGAAAGGATAAGAACTGCTCAAAGGGGAAAAATAACTGAGATAGGGAAAAAGAGAAAAAAAGGAAGGGAAAAGAAAAAAGAGAAATTTTTATATATACATAAGATAGCTAAGATGATTTTACTACTAATTCTATTAGTTCTTGGAAAAAAACAGTTAATACATGATTACATCAATTTTGCATGTCTATATCTGATAATCTAAGCAACTCTTTAGAAGATAACTGTACACAATATAACAACCATCGTTAAATTCTATCATCTTGTTTTGAAAGCCTACATTGTTATTGTTTTGGATTTTTTAATGTTGTTTGTCTCTCTCTTTTTTTTATTTTAGAGCAAATAAAACCAAGCAACATAAAACAGAATAAAGTCCATCAAAACAAGACAGTGTAAGTGACACAGGATTTCAAAACAAGGTAATAGGAAATCAACAGTGGTTACCATAATGCCTCTTATTGTCTTCAAAATAGCTGCCCATACTTTCAGACATAGCAAAGTCAAACAAAACAGAACAGAATAGAACCAATAAAAACAAAACAATGAATGCAATACAGGACTTCAAGACAAGATAATAGTAAATCCAAAATGGCTACCATAATATATCTTTTATCTTCAAAGTAGCTGCCCATGCCATCAGATACAACAAAATCAAACAAGATAAAATAGAATAAAACCCAACCAAACAAAACAATGAGAATGATACAGGATTCCAAAACAAGGTAACAGGGAATTAACAATGGCTACCACCTTCAGAAGGAGATTCCCCATAGGTGCCACATTGCATATTGTTACCCTCTGAGTATGATCAGACTACTGGCTTTAGGCCTGCAAAGCCAGTGAAACACTAAACACTATAAGCATTAAATTGTATTTTACCTCATTAGCTATCACCACAGCCTGTATTTCTCTAGATCAGCTGGTCGCTTACAGAGCAGGAGGTAGGAACACTGGCTCTTCTTGTCTTCCTGTCCATGCACCAGAAGGGGCTGGCATCTGTCTCTCTCCCAGTCAGCCTGCACATGGCACCAACTGCCCTTGTTTATCACTTTTGCTTTTTGTTTTCTTGTCTGTGTTTTGTCCCCTCACTCTTTAAAATTTTAAAAAAGTCAAAAGTTAAAAAAAAATATGGGTGAGACAGTGCCTGCATAGCTGCTGTGGCTGTGGACAACGGGACTGATAACGTGGAGTTAAGCCCACAGGAGATGTCCCAAACAGCTGGGACAGCCAGTAACCCCTCCATGACTGGGTTCTGCAGGACATACACAAACAGCCCTGCAGACAGGTAACCTGGTTGATGACAGCAGCTTACCTGGTTCGAGTGAATCCAGGTGACTTGTTGGAGCAAGTCATGAAATGGACATCTGCCTAGACTTGGTCTCTGTGCTGAGGGAAATGGGCATGTGCTGAATGATGTTTGGTAAGTAGTACTGTAGCCCTGATAAGAAGTGCTCACGGCACAGGTGAAAGACACGGTCTTGAAGTGGGCTCACTGGCCCATTCAGAACAGCAGCAGTCATTCTGGCCCCTTTCACGGATTGCCTGATTCATGATGCTGTGTACACCCTAACCTGACTAGGAGACTTGAAAGTAAAGCACCAAGGCAAGGCCAGACCTGTATCTATACTGAACACACTGTACTAGGAAAGAAGAAAAATGGGTGGCTCCCAGGCAAGCAGGACCAACTCCCCATGGATAGGCAGTGGGGCCTCTGAAGGTCAGTTAGCACCAAATTTGAACAGACCTGTTGGCTGCCAGCGTAGCTACAGAAATGACAGACAAACAACCCTGGGATGTGTTGCTGACTCTGTGGCAGCAGCTATGCCCTGAGCAGCAATATTAGCCAATGGTAAAAGCGGTGAAACATGAGCAAGTGACTCTGGCCTTCTTTTCCCAGGTTAGGACACAGGCTGAGGCACCATTAGTGGGGGCCCTGGGGAACCAGAGGCCACATGTGGAAATGACTGTATATTGGTCCCCAAAGAACATATGGTGTGTACTATCATTGGTGGATACTGGAGCTGAGTCAACAGTAACTTATGACAACCTGGACCATTTCACAAGACCTACTACACATATAAAAGAGTATGAAGGTCAGTACATCACAGTCTGGAAGCCCAGGCAACACTGGGTATCAGGCACTTGGATCCAAGCCTCTGTGATGTCTGTGTTTCTCTAGTTGCTGAATACATCCTGGAGGTGGACATACTGATGAGTGCTCAGCATGATACCATGCAGGGTGAATTCCACTTGCAAATCCACGTGGTGAAAACAATAACCCGAGAACATCCACACCACACACTGCTGACTCTCCCACAGTCTAACTGGGTTGTGTGTGTGAGACATGATTGACTGCCTGACAGCCATGAGGAAATAGGACAAACTACCCTGAAATTGGAAGAAGCAGGAATGATACACCCTTGTTGTAGTCAGGGGTTTGCAAGAACAAGACAATACAGGACATGTAATTTATGGAATTATTTTATAATGGTCACCAAAAGAGTCAAACATGAGAAGTGCAGGAAATCTGTCCACACACTAAGACACAAAGACTCCAGCTGAGGGCCTGAATCCATGGCAACATCCTGCATGAGTTCAGCTGAAAACCTAGAGCCCCTGACAATACCCCACCATAAGTCCAGCTGGAGGCCTAGAGCCCACGACAATATCTCATGCAGGTCTGTTTCACAGATCTGCACAGCAAGGCCCAAAGTTCAGCGATGGAAGCCAGAAAATCTGTACCAGCGGGAAGAAGGGTCTGTGTCAGGAGGTTGAGTGCTCTGCACTGGAGCCAGAAAGCAATGCTCAAAGTAAGAACCAGGGCTCCCCTGAAAAATATAACAGTCATCCTCAGAGACAACACAGTCCTGAGCTCCTCCAACGATGAGAACAACCAAACTCATATCAGGAAGCCAGCATTACAAGCTTCTTCTAGAGAATGAACAGCACACCATCTTCCCTTCCGGAGTCAGGAAGCGGTAAAAACCAGAGCTCCCCCAAAGTGAATCTCAGCCATTCTTAGTGACAGAAAGGTCCCAAGCTCCTCCAATGATGAGAACAGCCAAGTTCATATCAGGAAAGAAGCTTGACAACTCCTCCAGGAGAACCAACAACAACTGAGAAAACCAACAGCACCATGGAGAACCAACAATACCTCTTCCTCTCCAGCTCTCCTTTTTACCCTGGCAACAATTCTCAGGTGGGCCACCCACACTCAGCACCACACTGATTTAGCTCAGCTGGTATTACAAGTTGACCTCCACAATCCTGCACATAGCCCTTTCAATTCCTCAGTATGGCACATACCTCACAGGACATGGTGAATGACTAGATTACTGGGAACTGAAGGAAGTGACTCCCCATAGCATGAAGCAGTGCCTAATATTGCTGACTTGATGGATGTCTCACCCTGATGGTAGGTCAGTACCATTATGTTATGTATTTGGCCAGTGCCACCTTCTCCACTGCTATCACACCAGACAGTCAGGACCAATTTGCCTTTACCTGGGAGGGCAGGCAGTGGACCTTCCAAGTGTTGCCACAAGGCTAGTTGCATAACCCAACTTTATGTCATAGTCTTGTGTCCCAGGACTTGGTCACCTGGACCAAGCCACACTTGGTATTACTGTTTCATTATATTGATGACATCATGTCAACCTCTGATTGCCTTATAGATTTGGAAGCTTCTGTACACAATCTGAAGGAATCTTTGCTGTCCTGGTGATGGGCTGTGAACAAAAACAAGGTCCAGGGACCAGGGACCTCACTTGTCTGTCAAATTCTTTGGTGTTAGCTGGCCAAGTAAGACAAAAATAACTCCTGACACCATAACTGATAAGATCCAGGCAAACCCCAGGCCCATGACAGTACACCAGTTACAGGTATATGTGACCTTGCCAGGTTTCTGATTGACATTTATGCTGTACCTGGTTACCCTGCTGCATCTCTTATACCATATGATCAGAAAGGGCATGACATGGGGCTGGACAGACACAATGGAAGCTGCTTTTCAGGACTCAAAGAGGGCAGTTGCACAGGTATAAACCCTAACCCTACAGGTCATGATCCTAGCCCCTATACAGAAGAAAAAAGGGCCCTCCAGCTGATACCTGGTATACTGATGGGTCTAGCCAAGGCACAGCCCCACACTGGACAGCAGTCACTGTCCAGCCTACTATGGAAATCTGGTTTGAAACCAGAACAGGCAGGTTAAGCCAATGGGCAGAGTTGTGGGCAGTGGGACTATTTATAATACATGAAAATGGTCCCTTACATGTCCACATGGACAGTCAGGCCATATTTTGAGGGCTGACACTCTGGTTACTAGCTTGGATGGCCCAGGACTGGCAGGTACGGCGCCTTACAGGGTGGTGACTTATGGCAAGACTTACGGGAATGCGGCCAAACAACCAACCATGAAGTGCATCCTGTTTCAGGACATAAGCCCTTCCTCTCACCAGGGAATCACTTAGCACATGCCTTGACAAGGGCTACCTTCTGCTGTGGCACCTTGGCTCCACAGGAAACTAGGACACGAAGGACCCTGTACCACGCAAGCTATAGCACAGAAGTGACACCTGCATTTGACTCCTACTGAGTGAAACCCTGTGGTAAAGTTGTCTCCCCTGGAGAAGGAGGGTGCCCACACAGCTTGACACAATACCACGAGCATCCCACCCATAACAGCAATTAAACCAGGCCCCTATCTCTCTTGCAGGGACATAGATACGCTTTCACTGCTGTAGATATAGCCACAGATGTAGGTTTCACCTTCTCTGTTTCCTCTGCTAACCAGGCCCATGCCATAAAGACTTTGCAGTGGTTGACAGCTGCATATGGGATGCCAGTAAGAATACCTCTGACCAGGAAACCCATTTCACAGGAGCTCAGGTACAACAAGGGACCAGAAACAATGAAGTCAGATGGCACTTCCATGTGCTCTACCAGCCACAGGCTGCTGATATGACTGAGAAATACAAGTTTCCTCAAAATCAGACTGCCCTACTTGGCACCAAAGCTCGTGGGGTGGGTGTGGGTCTTGCCTTTGGTGGTCCAATTGCTCAATGACCAGCCCTGACATATTTAGGTGACAGCCCACTGGATCACCTCCTGAAAGCACAACTGGTTCATTTGCACATCTGCCCCACAGAGCAGCCTTAAGGTAACACGAGAGGTCTTAGTCCTCCCCTTATTGGATCCATGTGACCAGAGGCCATTATCAATAATGTCGCTCACAGGCGAGACATTTCAAATGAAAAAGGTGGTTTTGCAAAACTGTATGATTCTTGATTTGCTAACTGCAACAGAAAGAGGAACTTGTGTCCATCCTCTTAGATGTAGAATGTTGTATTTATATCCCTAACTACTAGATGCAGATGCAAGAAGCCTCTCTGAGCTATTCAAAAGGAGTGACAGTCTCCCAACCTTTGAGGGTGTGGGATGTGGGGAACACTGTGGCTTCAAAGCTCAGGTCTTGGATCACCTGAGGACATGTTAAGGACATGGACCCACTCTCTAATGCAGGCACAGAGAGGGATACTCTTATGTAACCATGACTTAGCATTGGGCAACCATTCGTGTGCTGATTAGGCAAGCATAGAAAAATGTAAATAAGTGATAACAGCATATTTTAAAAAATAAATACAAATGCATCTGCTCTTTTTTGCTGCTGCCTGCCTTTTGACTGATGTCTGCCACCTCATGCCTTCTTTTCCCTAGAGATTTTGCCTGCAAAATTACCACTCCAAGCCTCCAGCCTTAACAAAGACATAATACAGTGATATATGCATAACTACATTTGTAGCAATTAATAATAGCTAATTCTTGGAAGCAGCCTATATGTCCATCAACAGATGAACATATAAAGAAAATATGATATATACAGTGGAGCACCACTCCGCCATAAAGAAGGACAAATGAATCATTTGTAGGAACATGGATGCCCTTGAGACCATGATCTTAAGTAAAATAAATCAAACACACACACTTAAATATCACATGGTTCCTCTCATATGAGAAAACCAAGTTGTAAATAAAGAGAACAATAAAGAATAATAGGAAGGCCAGGGACTTACCTGAGTGGCACAGTGCCTGCCTGGCAAGCACAAGGTCCTGAGTTTGATTCCCGGTACTAAAATATATATATATATATATATATATATATATATATATATATAGTAATAATAATAGGAAATAGGAAGAGAGACCTTTATCAAATAGGAAGGGAACCAAGAGATGGAGGGAGGCAAAGGGCAGGCAAAGGGGATAAAAAGGGAATTAAGATATTCTATAAATATGTACCAACTCAACACAAGGAATATAAATAATATGTACTACAAATGTGTGCTAATAAAATAAAACCCAGGTGAACATGTATTCCAGGAGACAGGAAGTCCAAATTGTAGTTACTTGCCTTACATTTTCCATGTGGCCTTGGAAAATCACGTAGCCTATCTATCTTTTCTGCAAAACTGGCAAAACCACTGGTTTAATTAAAAACCACTCATACATGAAGGCATGAATTTGTGTGCTTACTTCCTTATGTGAATTATGAATTCTATGATTTTTCCCCAGATTCTAATATAAATCTATCTGTACTTACATAGTCCACAAGACAAGTGCCAAACTTTGTTTTACAGACACAAAACTTCACAGATTCAGAGTTCAAAACATACTATTAAAAAAGAAAATAATTTACTACAAATAGCATATAGCTGTGACAAAGTTTGGAGAGGACAGTCTTTTGATAATTGGAGTGTGAGAATGATTCACCTGAAATAAAAATTTTTCATCACACCACACACACTCACACACCCACACCCACACACGCACACGCACACGCGCACACACACGCTTACACTACCTCTGTTTCACCGTGTGAAGCTTGCCCAGTCTACTGGGCAGCACCTGGGAAGGAAAAAAACTAGAAATGAACATAGAAATAAGAATTTTTCTACCTCACGGAATCTTAGATCTGGATCACAGCCTACTGGTCATGAAAGAGAGCCCCCTCCAGTATCACCACAAAAGTACCACTTGTCACTTAGAACAGTGATGTACATACTAGATACCAAGCACTATACTAGGTACCTCATACACGTCATCGCTTTTGATACTCACGGTGATCGAGTGAGGCTGATACCACATTTCTACATCAGAATCATCTAAGGAACAGAAAGTTTCTAAGCACGCAGGTGAGTGGTAGAAACAGAATCAACTGGCCAGTCTGAGAGCGGAGCTCACGTTCTTCACTGCAGTGCTGTGCTGCCTCCTAGCGTTCATTACCAGCCCCGGGGCGCTGGATTCCGCTTCTCCAGGCTGCTGGTTAAAGATGCAGTTTCCCCAACCAGCAATACTGATGCAGAATCAGTAAATAGGAAGTTTTCAACATGAATCACAAAGAAGACAGAGACGAGGTCTTTAACAGAAGTAGCATATACCTTAACAAAAATATTTAAAAGTTATGGAATTATTTTTAAACAGTCTGTTGAGATCGTGTAAAAGAAGAAAATGACGTTTCCAAACTGAATCAAATGGCATTTATGGTATTACTTCAAGACAGTCTTTCGAATTTCTTTTTTTTTAATTTTATTTAAAGAGAAAAAACGAAAAAGAAAACAACCAAACTAAACAGAAAAAGGGTAGCAACAATACAGAATTCCAAAGGCAAAAAATAAAAGAACAAGAACAACAAGAAAACAAAAACACTAAGAAATCGCCACTTGATAAGTTACATACTGTTATCATTGGAAATAGTTGTTCAAGTTACAAAATTAAAGCACACAAAGTAGACATTCAAACAGTGAGACTGTTAACAGTTCTGCTCAACAATCTAACAAAAACAGTAATGTGGTCATCCATCTTACACACTTAAACATACATGCAGTTATATCATTTAGAGCACTTTCTTTTCCCCTCTTTT
>PVJX010045971.1:0-12466 GCA_004027295.1 Dolichotis patagonum | reverse complement strand
TTAAACATCAAATAAGACTGGGAACTCATTTATGCTGAGATCACAGAATTTCTCCCAAGCTGCCTGCAGGACAGAACAATAAAAAGTTGCCCTTAACAGCCTTCTGCAGGACGCACCTCGGGACAGCTGCCCCACCTGCGCTCAGGATGATGCGTGTAAGCTTTGTCCCCTTCCTCAGCACGCCAGCTTCCTGCAGTCGGTCTGCCTGGTCCCCTTCCTGCCTCGCTGGGAAGGTGTCTCCATCCCGTAGGAAGAGGAAGTGGAAAACAGACACACTCAGAGTCAGCTTCCCGCCCTCTGCCCCAGTCCCGCCTCAGAGGCAAAAGTGATGAGAGAAGACAGGAAAAGAAGAGGAAGGAAATCGCAAGCAGCTGGCAAACTTAATTTCCGAAGAACTGGAACAATAAGCGATGTTAATAATTGGGAGCCGGCAAAGCTCCAGAGCTACGCACAATACAGTGATAACACTTAGGCGCTTACAAACCGGTACGTGATTAGGCGTGCACGCATCTTAAAAATCTGGAAGGATGCACTTCAAACTTCCCCAGAAGCACTGCTTCTGGAGAGAAGCATGAAATCAGAAACAGGGAAAGTCAGGTAGGGTACTACTGATTTCTGCTTACTGTAACTTTGCAGCTTACATTGTTATGGGTGAAATTTTTAAATAATTGTTTTAAGTTAAGACGGTAACCACCATCTAGTTAACGATGAATGCAAACCAGGCTGCATCAGTTGTGAGGAAGATGTGAAGAATTCCCACAGACAGCAGTGCATACTGATGGGGTCACTCTGGAGTATAGTTTCCCAGTGTTGATGAAAAGTTTATTGAAATCTGCAAGCCAGTTTCAGCTTCCAGTCTTTGGAAAGAGCTGCCCTGGGTTAGAACACCCAGGGTAAGACTGTGCATAATTAGATAAAGCCACAAGAGCTCACAAGTCCCTCCCTAGGAGGCTACAAAATAAAGTGTCGGGGGTCCAGCTACAACCCCCATTGCATCCTTTAAAAGGATAAAGTAAAACTATGCTCCTGATGCAGGAAGTTCTGTACGTTGCCCTAAGATACTTTTCCAAGGTGGAAAGGGAGTTGCAGAAGGAGCTTTAGGACGATGCATCCAGTATTTTCTATGAAAACATATTGTTAGTTTCCCATCACCATGACAAAATACCTGAGGAAATCCACTTGAAGGAAGGAAAGTCTATTTCGCCTCACGGTTACAGAGGTGTCAGTCCATGGTCTCTGAAGCGCATTGCTGTGGGCTTGTGGTGAGGCAGAGACAGCTGCTCACTGTGTGGCGGGGAACCAGAGGGAGTAAGAGAGCCTGGGAGGAAGGGGGCGGATACAAGTATAACCCTCGAAGCCACGCCCCCAGGGACTTGACTGATCCAATTAGGCCGGCTCCTACTACGCCCATTCAGCTGATGAACTCATCTGTGGATTACTCCACTGGGTGAAGCTGGAGTCCTCATGATCCCATCACATTCCTCAAAACCCATCAGCTGGCAACCAAGCCTTCCATACAGCAAGCTTTTGGGTGACGCTTTGGGTGCCCAGCACAACACGTTGGATGTAAATCCACGCAAATGTACCAAAGTGCAGCAAACCATGGGATCAGCCATGCTGGTCTCCAAACATTTCTAGCCATTTCTTCTGACCCACCTTGAAGCTGGGCGTCACCAGGACTGGTGAGGAAAGGTGTCCAGACAGCCACACGGGCAGGAGTCACTTTGCTGGAGTCCTCCCTGTGGGAGGTGTGGGGGCCACAGGCCGCCAGCACCAGGCACCAGGGACATCGCCAAGGCTCAGCGGCTCGGGGCTGGCTCCCCAGGAAACTCCGCAGTGTGCTTGGAAAACTAAATCAAGTTTGAGAAATGGAGAGGAAGCACAGAAAGAGGTCACTGCGGGACCCTAGAGGCCCAGGGGCAGCGGGAGAAATGGGGGGCGGGGGCTCCAGGGTGGCTCAGCTCACTGTGGTGGGCTGAGGCCAGACTGCTGACTGGGCCTTGCCTGGGACCTCACTGCAGGTATTAGAGGCAAGAGAGGATCACGCCTCAGGGAAATGACACAGAACCCCCTGAGACAACACAGAGAAGTGTCTGAGCCGCCTCCAGTCCACAAGGTCGCTTTGACACGTTCCAGTGGCAGACTGTAGCTTAGTCCCCAGAAGGAATGTTGCAAACTCTTTCTGGAGGTTGATTTATGGAGCTGTTCTCATCTGGCAGCCACTCTGCTTTGTCCTGGAAAAAGGACGCATGTCCTCATGGTGGGGGTCCCATCCCTCAGTTTTATACCCTGCATGGCCAGTGTCCCAGGTGGGACCAACCTAAGGCCTCCTGGCTTGAGCTGAGTGACCCCCAGAACTTGTACTGGGAAGCCCCTCCATCCCCTGGATTAGAACCTGGGAAGTACAGGTTTGGAGCTGATGGCAGCCACATCGCCACCACTGGGTCTTGGAAACAAAGATGTGAAACCAGGGCCCAGCACCAGGGTGAAAGCCCAGGGCTGGGCCCCCAGCCTGAACCCTGAAGGACCCCCTTGGTTTTGGATTCCACGACCAAGGTTCCTCCTTTTGCTTTAGCCGATGTGGGTTGGGTACTCTGTCGCTTGGGGTGAAAAGGGACCCAGGGGACCTTCTGAGGAGCTTTGGGAATCGAAGTTGAGTTTATCAGTTACTACTGGAAATTACCTTGGCCATTTGTCAACATGAAGGTTATTGGCAAACATAATAACCACTCATAAAATAAGCTCGCTCCTTTTATAAACACCCACGCGCCCCTCGGACCACCCCCGCTGCCCAAAACCTCCTCCCTTCCACACAAAGCCGCTGTATCCACTCACTCAACAAATATTTTCTGAGTACCTACTATTGTAAACGCTGGGGGTGTAGCCCAGAAAAGAGTAGCCAAAGAGAACTGCCCGTGGGCTAAATCAGACAGATAGGAACAAAGGCATAATAAATAAGCTATGATTCTTATGAGATCAATTTTATGAATAGAAAACGCAGGATAGAAGAAGGGCAGGAGGGTTCAGGAGGATTGGAGTGGGGAAGAACTCATCTGAGGTGACATTCGAGCAATGACCTGAAGGACGTGCTAGTAGGTGGGGAAACAGATTCCAGGGAGATGGCACGGCCCATGCAAAGGCCCTGAGGCCATCATGTCCCTGGGGTGTTCAAGGCAGTGCCCCTCATAAGCAAAGTCACTGCTCCTGTGAGCAAAGGAGGATGTCCGGGTGGTGAATTTTGGGGGGAATCACAAAATAGGAACTTGTGAGGTTGGAAACAGAGCAGCTCTGTGCTCTGACTACTGCACCATGGTAGGTGGGGACAGAGCAGGTGGCCACAGGTGCTACTGCTGAAGTCCAGGTGAGAGAGGCTGGTGGTCTGACCCCAAGGGTGGTGGCAGAAGGGGCTGTGTGGTGTGACCTGAGTGGGTTTCAGAACCAGAGAGCCTGGATTTCCCAGCTCCAGGAGCGGGGTTCCTTGGGGAACCTACATTTGCCGATCTGTGGAGCCCAGCACCTTCCGGATGAAGCTGGGGTTGGCCGAGAGGCGGGGTGTCCCCGAAGCAGGATTGGTGCTTCCAGGAGGCAGTGGTCTCTCCACAGAGGCACTGGGCCCAGGAAGGAGCTGTTGGAGGGAAGGGAAGCTGCTGTGCTTCTGTCCCTGCCTCTCTTCCCCAGCGACCGACTTGTTTACAGGGTGTCTAAGATGTCTAGACAGGTCTGGGGGTCAGAGACTGAAGCCCAAGGTGGCTCCCTGGTGGGGCTCCGGCTGCTCCTGCCAGGAACCACGCCGCCCAGCACAGAGACAGCCGTGGTCCGCAGAGCTGGTTGACAAGGAAAATGCTTCCTTCTTTTCCCTTTTATCAGTTGACAGCTTCCAACAGATAACACTTATTTTATTTAAGCTTTTGCACACCTAGCAAGATAAACACCCCTGAATTCTAGTCTGTAAAGGGGAAAAAAAATTAAAAATGGATGATGTCAGAATCTTGATGCCTGGGAACCCCGGTGAGGTGGGGCGGCAGGATTGGGGCCAGGTTTAATCAGAGGCTCGCACTGCACTGGACAAGGAAGGAGCGGGGTCCAAAGCACCTGGGGCCAAAGGACAGGAGAGCTGCGCCAGGCAGGATGCAGATGGACCTGCCGGGAGGCGCCTTCTAAAGAGGCACCTTCCCCTCCGCGCCTAGTTTCTGGCCCTGTTGCAGGGTGAGAAGGAACAGAGACCCCTATGGTCTCAATGTTGCCTCTTTGTATCTCTATAAATGGGAGAAAATAGCCGTGCCTCAGTTTCCCCAACTAGGATTCACGATCATAGGCAGAAGCGTATGAGCAAGCCCCCGTCCCAGGGAAGGTGCAGTGCTAACTTCCCAGAGGCTCAGTGGGCACAGGTCCTGGGCACCCCAGCAGGGCTCTCTCAGCGTCCACTGCTGACTTTCACCTCCTACCCAGGCCCCTCCCCGTGTGGCCAAGAGGAGCCTCTCTTCAGCTGCAGAGGCAGGAGCGGGAGCCGCCGGCTGCAGGGCAGACAGGGCCAGAGACCCAACAGCCTCCACGGGCGGAGTCTGTGCAGCGCTGCTCCTCCCGCCAAGGGTGAAGACCTGTTGTTGATTTCAGGGCTGCCCCAGCCCTGTTAGCTCAGGCGCACTCCCAGCAGCCTTCACTTGCTCCTCAGGTGGTCAGGCCCGGGCTGGACCCTGTGGCTCCCGCAGTGAGAGGCTGCTGTCCTGCCTGTGGTGCAGATCCCGCACCCAGAAGCGCACACGGGGCCCCGGCCACCTCCGAGGAGCACACAGAGCTCCAGGCGCCTGGGGGCTCCAGCCCCACTGCAGGTCCCCACGGGTGGGTCTAAGTGACGGGCAGGGGGAAGCGCACTCCACCACAGCCGCAGCTGGTTGCAGGGTCCACCTGCTGCTGCCCACATGGAGAACGCAGAGAACCAATGGGGAGAGGGACTGCATGGGTGTCCAAGGAGGAGGTGGTGACCCCGGGCACCTCAGCCAGACGGTGGACACTCCACCGCACCGTGATCGTAGCACACGGATGCACAGAGAAAACGGAGGAGGGGGAGGCCCAGGCTTAGCGGTGATTCTGAGCCGTAGCTCTGCAGCAAATTTCCACTGGGGGAAACGGGCAAAGGGTACAAAGGATCCCTCTGTTACTGCAGTTACACTTGAATCTATATTTACCCCAATAAAAAATATTTTTAAAAAAGACAGCGCAATCTCTGAAGTGGGTCTTTGAAAGCTCTTCCTACAATTGTTAATCTACTTCAAAATGCAATCAACAAACTTCTTTTGGTCAAACACTATGTTTTAAATTCTGCTCTGTGCTGAGGCCTTGCTGTGATCACCATATGACCAGTTGCAGGACCTCCCCTCAGCATGGCAGCTAAATCTGGTGGGGACAACAGACCACAGAGGGTCAATACAGAGACCACAGAACACTGTCACATTATAAGAAATGCTTCAAAATATACATCCCAGGGACACTTTGAATGCTGGGATTGAAATTACAGAAGTCCAGAGGCTGTGATGAATTCCAGAAAGAAGAGCCTGCGGGCCCAGGCTGTGTGGTGGGAATGGTCTCAGCCTCTCTCCTGCCAAGGGGCCTGGCGCTTGAAGAGGTGATGGAGGAGGTGGCTGTGAGCGGCCGGGCCCTGGGGCCCTGGCCTCTGATCGTCTTAGGAGACCTGGAGGAACTCTAGGCAGAGCTGAGCCTGGCTGAGTTCTCAAGACTCCAGGGGGCTTGCCTGGGTCCACGGCCCTCCTGGCTCAGAGGCTGGGATTCCAGCCAGCATCCGTACAGCGTCCAGCCAGGTCCCACCTCCTGTGTGACCATCACCTCCAAGGAGCCCATCGCAATGTGGACCTATCGATGGCTTAACCCCGGGGAGGTCAGATGTCCTGGGATCCAATCACTGACCTGAGGCCCCGCCTCTGAGCCCGGCGCTTTGGGATCAAACCTTCAACGTGTAAGTCTTTGTGGAATCTTTCAGGCCCAAATTATATTAGATGGCAGGATGGAAAAAGAGAGGTGGGAAGGAGGGCAGAGGAGGAGAGGGAGAGGGGACAGGAGAGAACTACAGTTACTTACCTCATTTCACCCCATCAGGTAAATAAGATTAGAACCCTAAAAAAATAATAGCTGACATGAACGAGGCACTCAGTATGTACCAGACGTCATCCGAGGGTTTTAAAATGCAACACCGTGTCTCATCTGCGCATGTGTCACAGCCTGCAGAAGACAGCCAGGCCCAGAGGGTCCCCCAGCCTGTGAGTGGTGACTTCCTGTCACCACTCACTGCTCTGCACTGCTGCCCTTCGTTGGAGGACACGAATGGGACGTGGGGCATATTGTAGACACATTTTAGTTTTAATTGACCCCTGATGATATGGATGAGGTACTGTGCGACATTTTGATACACGTACTCGATGTGTCGTGCCCGGATCAGAACCACTGACCCAACCTTCTCCTCAAACACTGACCATCCCTCTGTGCTGGGAGCGTTCCGAAGCTTCTCTCCCAGCTATTTGGAAATGTTCCATCCACCGCTGCCACCCACAGCCACCCTACTGCAGAGCGAGAAGATGAGAAGTTATTCTTCCCGGCAGAAATGATCTGCCGGGAAAAGCATGGTATAGGTACATATGGAAATATCACAAGGAAACCCTTTATTTTTACATGATTAACATGCACTAAAACTAAACTAAAAACTAAAAACATTCCTCAAAAATAAAGGAAAATTGAAAAAGGGATTATTCCTCCCATCCACCTGCACCCCCGTATCCATCACCCTCCCCTGGGCGGTGGAGCTGGTGAGCCCGAAGTGAGACTTCCTCAGAAGCCTAACCGCCTACTGGACCGCTGACCCTGCCCCTCCGGCCCAGCCTTCCCGGGGAGAGAGGGAGGGTAACACCATGACCCGGAATGGTCACCGCTATTCTCACCTCTGCTTCCAGCACAGAGCTGGCCCACCTGTGCCTCCCGAGACTCGAGACCGAGTCCTCAGGAAACCCTGGCTGCAGGGGTTGGGACCGGCAGCCTCAGCCCCACTAGGATTCGCTAGAAAAAGCAGGAGTCCAGGAGCCTGAGGTTAACACTCGCTGCCCACCCCCAACCCCAGGTCACCCTGATGCACACGAAGGTATGTGGGGACCACTGGCTTAGGGAACCCACACTATGAAAAAGGGGGACCAACTCCAGAGCTGTGCGCTACCTGGGCAAGGAGCAGGTGGACACTTAGGAGCCACAGGCGCCATCCTGGCTGCCCACAGGACAGACGCAGACTGCGGAAGAGGCGGGGACAGGACGGATGTGTTTGGGGGGACGATGTGGCAGCAGTGAAGGCCCTGGGCACCCAGACCTCGGAAGGCCCCACGCAGCAGCTTCTGGGGTCCGTGGTCAGCAGGTGTCTTCCCCGGGCTGGCCCTGCGGTGCAATTTGGGATGTGGTCCTCCCTTGCCGGGGGCCCAGGCTGTGCACAATTCTCTAAGCCAGGGTTTCCTGACCGCACTGCCCAGGAGCCACGTGGGAGCCCAGTGTGGTGGCGCGTGCATGTAGTTCCCAAACTCCTGGATGCTGAGGCAGGAAAATCACAAGTTTGAGCCCAGCCCAGGCAACTTAGGGGCTTGCCAAGCTCCTGTCTCAAAACTGGAAACTCACAAAAGCGAGTGGGATGCAGCTTCGTGTGAAGGTCCTGAGTTTGGGTCCCAGTGCTTAACCAGAGAAAAAAATACAGAGTCTGGGGCTTTGTTAAGGTGCAGATTCTGACCGGCAAGTCTGGCTGGGGCCTGAGACCCCCACACACACCGCGGCCCCTTCAGGTTCCAGGCAGAGTCAACGTTTCCCTCCTGAAGTGCAGAGGGATGTGCTGACGAGGCCAGAGGACCCTCAAGGCCTTCTGCAGTGCAAGGGACAAGGAAGCCTCCGTCCCTGCTCCCCGGGAGAGACGCACAGAACAGGTCAGGGCCCCGAGCCAGGTGGCAGTGCACAGAGGGGTCCTGGGCACCGGTCCTCTCCCAGCAGCTTCGGTGCAGATCCAGAGCTCCGGCTGCAGGCTGTGCCCACCCCATCACCAAGGCGAACAGGTGTCCGGGGTGGGACAGCCCCAGGGTGGGGCGGCTTCTAGGTCACCCTCAGGCTCCCAGCTCCCCAAACCAGGACCCACCCCAGGCTGTCACAGAGCCCCGCACTGCCCTCCGACCGTCGGAGGTGACACTGAGATCTCACTGCTGTGGCTCTGCAAGCGAGGACGGGCCCCACGTGGGCCTGGTTCCTCTCCAGGGCCTGCACGGAACCTGTGCGGAAGCAGCGCTGGTGAGCCCACATCCACCTGCAAAGGCCTGGAAAAATGAGCTGAGGGTCGAGGGGCGAGGGGCGAGGGGCGAGGGGCATGCGTCCCGCAGGGAGCTGGGGAGCCCGGAGCCACCAAAGCAAACCCCGCCAGGCAGCCCAGCGCCCTCTGGGCAACTCCTGGCAGCAGCGTCACCTGGAAAGTACTCGCGCCAGGCAGGGAGGCCCCGGGCTGACTTTGAAATCACTTTGGCCTTTTGGTTTTAAACGAGGTTGATGCTGATAAGCTGACCTGAATGCTAAGGCGCGGGTTTCATTTGTATTCAGACGGGAGGAACCAGCCGCTCCGAGGAGGAGATGGAGCTGTTTAATTAGGTCTAGCAGTTAACTCACAAGAAAGGCACCGGCTGCCAGCAAGCAGGAAGGAGGGTAAAATCTCCGGGGATGCTCAGGCTTCAGAGGAGCTGCAGAATCAGAAGGCGCGGCTCAGAAATGAAGACTCAGCTTCCTGAAGGACTGAGACCAGCACCTCCCTGCAGCCGCCCAGGGCTTCTGACTCAGTCAAAGCTACCAAGGGGGGAAATGAGCAACCACAGATTACGACTCAGTGTGCACCTGGGTATGTGTATATGTGTATCTTTTGGGCCTGTATGGAGGGGCTTATTTTTACTACGAAGGAGTCACATCTCTTCCAACACTGTCAACACCAAAAGTCACGCAGACCAAAACACAGAAACAACTCAAAGGCCCATCTACAATGGGATGGATGACTTCATGGCAGGGGTAAACACACCGTGGAATACTACACAACAGTGAAAAAGAATGCACTCGTGCTGTGTCCAACAGCGGGGGGAGCTGCGGCATCATAGTGAGGCAGAGAGGAAGATGGCCGCAGGTTGTGGGCTGTGCGGTTTCATATAGTAAAAGGCCAAGAACGAGAAACAGATCAGCCGCACTACAAGGCAGGGTGGGGTGACCTTGGCAGAACGGAGGCCTGGGGCGGGGGTGCAGGGGAACCGCAGAGGGTGGGAAGTTTCCCGTGTGGATCGGGGCGGGTCAGACAGCCAGGCCTGTGCGGAAATGATCCAGCAGCACCTTCTCAAGGACGTGTGCCTTTGGGATCTGCTGTGTCCCAATTTAAACCCGTGTGTATTTAGAGAAAACCCTTTTTAAGGAGCTCGGTGGCTCGCTCAGGCGCGCTGCTGCTGCCGGCAGCCTCGGGGGCACACTGCGGACACGGGCGGGCTCCGCGCCCCGCGTCCCCCCCACCCCAGGCTGGGTAACGGGGTCGCCTCTACAGCTGTCACGAAATCAACTACCCCTCCTCCCCACGCTCTCTGCCCATGTGGCAGGATACGGTGGGGTGGGGTGGGGGTGGGGAGCGGTGAATTAGGCTGTATTCCACACTGTCAGCTTCAAATACAAATAGAAGAGCATTTAACTCCCCTGAGGAATCACCCCGCTTACACTTTGGGTTCTTAACTCATCTGCAGTTCCCACCACGGTCCGGTGACGCTGTACACGGCCAGGCCCAGGACCGCCTCGGTGCTCCCCAAGGCACCCGCAGTCTCTCCTCTCTCCCCTCCCATCTGCCTCGGGCTTAGTGATGAGTAGGGAGGCGCTCAAGTCCTCACTGCACCCCAAGAGGCCTCCTGCTGCAAGAGGCGGTGGAAGAAGGGTGCGCTGGGCCCCTGGGCTTCTCGTTTCTCACGCTCTCCGGGCTGGGGGCGAGGGAGGCCGGGGCTCCAGGGACTTCGCACTCAGATGCGCTCCTGCAGGGTGCTGCAGTCTCTCGGAGTCCGGCCCAACCCTCCACGTAAGCCGAGTGGCAGGAAGCAGGGTCACCCCCACATGTCCCAGTCCCCCTGGGCCCAAGCTTGCAAAGCACAAGTTCAAGGCCCACACACAGCACTGGGGGGTGCGAGGGTTTATAACTCAGTGCCCCCCAAGCGCCTCCTCCTCCTTCTAGGGGGCGCTTTTGGGAGGTGACTGGGCGAGGAGGACTGTTAGGAAGTGGGGTCTCCCCGGAAGAGGGGATCACTGGGGTGTGGCCTGGGGGTGCGTCTCCCTCCCAGCCCCTCCCTCCTCTCCGCTCCCTGGATGCCCGGGGGCGAGGCGCTGCCCTCCCCTGGGCCCCTCAGCCCTGCAGCTGCGCACTGGAGCCCGTGGACCGCGCTGAGGCCTCGACCGCAGAGCGGGAGCCGAGCCAGGCAGAGGGACCGCGGGATCCCGCCGTAGGGTTATTTTCAGTTTTCTGAGAAGCAGCCGTCCTGTTTTCCATCCCGCTCTGCTAGTTTACCTGCCCGACGCTAGGCAGGAGTTCCCTTTCCTCCTCATCCTCACCGCCTGTGCTGGTCTCCGATGTTTTGTTTTGACCATAACCATTCCATCTAGGGAGAGGGCGTTTCATGTGGCTTTGTTTTCCATTTTCCCAGTGGTTAGTGAATTTTTTCATGTCCTCTCTGGGGCCATTGGTAGGTTTTCTGAAGACTGTGAGACTGTCCTGTGGGCGCTCCCCATCCTGGGCCTGGGGGGCTGGGGGGGGCCACGGTCCTGCCTTCCAAGCATCCTTTCATCTGGAGCTCTGTTCAAGCACTGGCTTTTCTTTCCTCCTGCATCTTCTTTCTTTCCTCCCGCATGGATGGGGGGGCAGGACCTCCACAGTGGAGCTGTGTAAACCCCACAGACTCTGTGATCTTTACCCACTGCCCCCCTGACCTCTGGCTCCTGCTCTGGAAGGGGGACCCTGGTGGAGAGTCTTACAGGGTTCATTTCTCTAGGGCACTGCAGCCTGCTAATGGCACCAGATCCTGCATGGACCCCGATTTTGTCTCCCTTGGAGGAGGAAGGAGGCTGGGGCGACTCTTAGGAAACAGACAGGCAAACAGGAAGACCAGAGCAAGACCCGCAGACTGCCACCCCAGTGCCTACCCTGGAGCTTTGCTGCTGTGACTTCCCAGCTCCAGCAGTGAGAAGAGACAAGCAGAGTCTGGCTGAGTCTGGATCCCTGTGACTCCTCCCTGGAGCACAATTCAGAGAAAACCAGGCGGAGATGGACGGTGACGTCCAGGCTGGGGGACCAGCCAGGGGGTGGTGATAGAGACCCAAATCTGAGAGTCTCGAACTAAGCTTTTTGTTTCTCTGCTCTGGGGCAAAGCGGTGTGAGAACACCTTTTCTACCCTGCCACGCTGGTACTTTTTGTGACTGTTATGGATTAAAAACTGGTGGTCGACTTAATGCCAGCAGGATTAAATCAGCATGGTGCTGAGCGTAGATGGCCCACCCATGTGTGATGGGCCTTCCCAACACAGATCCGTAAAACAGACTGGTGTGAGTCCTTCTTGTGGGCTCTAGACCTCCTGCTGGACTCCTGAGAGGCACTGTCATGGGCTCTGGGTCTTCATCTGGACTCATGCAGGACATTGCTGTGGGATCCAAACCCTTGGCTGAATATTCTGAGTTTTTAGTGTTGTGGACAGATTTCCTGCACTTTCTTGTGTTAACTTTGCGTGACCATCATCAAATATTATAAATTCTATGTCCTGATTCTAACTGTTGTCCGCACAACCCCTGACTACAGTAGTGACTTAAATGGTCTCCAAGACCCATCATCACAATTTCCCACCATCTGCTTCTTCTGCTCATCTTTTTGGAAGCTGTCTTTTAAAAGCACCCCTCCCACCCCGCAGAAAAGAACTAGCATCAAAGACCTTCTTCAGAAGGCATAAAAAGAAGTCCAACAAATCAATAAGAAAAAGACAGAAGACCAATTGGCAAAAAACAGACAAAATATTTGAACGCACAATTTACTAGAGAAGAAATACAAGTGGCATAGGTGTGAGCCACTGGGCGCCAGATGTGAACAGCAGAGACAGCTTCTGAGGAGTGGTCCAGGGCCTCAGTTTCCCTTGGGTGCATCTGTTTTGAGCCCATGACCAGACCAGGTATCGAGCTTCCTTCACTCCCTCCTCCCCGAGCTCCACCCTTAGAGATCCCAGCCTCGCAGGTCACCAAAGGCCTGGTTTTCCCAACAGTGACCCCCAGAGAGTCCCAGAGATAAAGGAGCATATCTGTCATCCTGCCACCACACACTCACTCAGCCTGGCTTGGTCTCCCACAGTCCCTGGTCACTTAGTAGCTGTGTGGTCTGAACAAGGCCTGACCCTCCCTTTG
>PVJX010045970.1:0-12500 GCA_004027295.1 Dolichotis patagonum | reverse complement strand
TTGAGAAGTCTGTCGTGATTTTGATGGGTTTTCCTTTATAGGTGATCTGTTTCTTTTCTCTGATGGCTTTTAATATTCTGTTCTTATATTGAATTTCTGGGATCTTGATTATTATGTGTCTGGGTGTAGCTCTGTTTGGGTTGTAGGTGGCTGGAGTTCTGTATGCTTCATACTTCTGCATATCATTTCTTTTTTCTATCCTTGGGAAATTTTCCTTAATAATTTCTGTGAATAGCCTTTGCAATTCCTCTGGTCTGATTCCTGCTTCTTCATTCACATACTTTATTCTTAAGTTATAGATCCTCTTGTCATCTTCCAGTCTTTGTATCTTTACTGCCTGCTCCCTTGTTATTTTTAAGAGATCTTCCCTTTCATGACCCCACATTCACATTGCAAGCCTGTGTTCAATTTTTGATAGTCTCTCTTTGGTTTCTTTCAAGCAGTTTTGCCAGATTTCTATTGAGTCTTTAGTTTCCTGATAATCCCTTTGAATCTGCTTCATAAATTCTAGGTTTTTTATGAATTCTTCATTAAATTTTTCTCTCCATTTGTGTTCCTCTATTCTTCTGTCTGTGTTTTCTTGAGAGGTACCCAGCCCTTCTTTTATTAATCTACTTATCTCTTGTTTAATTTGAATTAATATTTCAGTTTTGGTCCCGCTTACGAGGTCTTGAATATATCTCTTTATGTCCGCTAACACTGTGTTTGGTGTTGCATTTTTGCTGCCCTCAGTTTCTTTTGTATTTACCTCTCCTGGATCAATGTTCTCAGGGTTGGGGGCTGGGAGTTGTTTCTTATTTCTCCCTTTTGTCATGTTTTTGGTTCCTTCCATACAAGTGTACGGTGTAATTCCCAGACCCTTTTCTTGTTGGTTAAGGCTCCTCTAGAGGGCACAGACTAGGAGCTTTAGCCCTCTTCAATAGGTTATCAGAGATTAGAGTTTACCCATGGGCAGTATGCGCTAGCTCCTCCCTTCGGGGCCAGTCAACCTTTGTAGGCCTTCACTGGGTCAGTGTGCACTGATCTCAGAGAAGTAATATTGAAGTGACTCACTGGGTCCCCATCAGGGGCGTGGCCTAGTCCAAGCAGATTCCACCCATCTGCTTGGTGAGGGGAGCAACCAGCTGAAGCCACTTCCTTATGGAGTTAGGGCTGTCCTGCCCAAATCCAACATGTCATCCAGTCAGTTTCCCCTTTCCCGTGGGAGGGTCTTATTCCCATCACTCACCGCGAGTTGATGCCGGTCCCGCGAACTGCAGGGCTCCCCGAACTCTGACTTCAGCTCCGCTGCGGTGGGAATTCACGGTGCCTCTGGATGGGTCGAGTGCAGGGCTGGTCCAGGCGAGCTGCATGCAGGGCTGTTCAGCTCTGCGCTCCGGCGGCTCAAGCCAGTCACTTGTTCAGGTTGGCTCAAGCCGGATCGCTTGTTCAGGGGGGCAGGAATTCAGGCGGCTCGAGGAGGGCGCTGTGCTTGCTGATCTTATCTTCTCTAATGGTGGTCCCAGGACCTCATATTCGAGCGGTTTTTTGCACTTTAGTTTTTTCCTGGGTTGTGAGAGTCCATCTCTATCTGTTTGGGTCTCTCCAGGGTGTTTTATTCTGGCATTTGAGCTGTCTCTCTCAGAGAGGGTCTCTCTCCTGCTACCTACCAGTCCGCCATCTTATCTCTTCTCCCCCTTTTGCCCATTTGTAATTTGTACTTTGGGGCCTCTTGCCCATTTGTGGTTTGGAGCTTTCTTTTACTCGCTTGACTTCGCATTTTGTGTCTTTGAAACCTGGGGCGGCTCGCTGCTTGATCACTTGTTCTTTTGTTTCAAGTCGCATGCTGCCTATTGAATTTAAGGGCTATAATAAAAATTATTTCCCTTCAGGTCATCCAGCCATGGACAGAAAAGCCTTCTTGTGTGTGTTCAGTGTTTTTTCTTGTCTTTTGTGGCATATTGTTTTTTGTCTTTGTTCTCGATTGGTTACTAACAATTATGGGCCAAGCACCATCGTCTGCATCTTTGTGTCCCTTGGCCTTGGTCCTTAATTATTTTGGAGACTTTAAGGAATGAGCCCCGGGATACAGAGAGCCAGTACATCCTGGGAGACTCTGTATCTTCTGTGAACTTCAGTGGCCCACTGAGGTTCCTAACTGGCCCCCGGCGAGAAGTTTTGATCTATCCACAGCTCAAGTCATTCAATGGTATGTCTTCTGCCCCCCGACTCACCTGGACCAGATAGTCTACATCCAGGTTTGGATTGACCTTATCTATGATCCCCCTGCTTGGCTAAAAAAGTTTCTTAAGGCCTCCAATCATCAATCAGAGAATCCTCCTCTCCTGGTGCCAGTTAAGGAGAAACCAAAATTGGAGATGCGGAAACCTGAGCCGAGCCCGATTCTCCCTGCTGAAGAAGAGGAGCCTTTGGCACCACCCTACAGGTCCTCGGTTCTGGCACCATTGGCTCCACAACTGGGATCATCCCCACCCCACCCTCCCAGCCCAATTCGGACCAGGAGCTATCAGCATACAGAATCACCTGATTCCTCTTCTTCGACCCCTGCTCTTCTCCCTTTGCACAAGGTCCCTAACTCCGAAGACCCCTCTGCCCCATATTCACCTATGTGCCTTTCTCCACTTCTGATCTTTATAATTGGAGACAACAAAACCCTCCCTTCTCAAAGGACCCTCAGGGCCTTATTGCCCTTTTGGAGTCTATTTTCTCCACCCATCTCCCCACTTGGGACAATTGCCAGCAGATCTTACAGGTTTTGTTTATGGCAGAGGAAAGAGAATGCATTCGTACCTTAGGCTGAAAAGCAGTGCTTGATCCTGATGGAAACCCATCCCCGGACCCAGAATGGCAGAACCACGTTTTTCCTCTGTCCCACCCTGACTGGAATCCAAATACCATTGAAGGTAAGGAGGCTCTCGAGAAGTATCACCAATTGTTTTTAAAGGCCCTTAAGGCTGCTGCCAGAAAGCCCACGAATTTATCTAAGGTCTCAGAAGTAAGACAATAGGCTGATGAATCCCCTTCGAGTTTCCTGGAGAGATTACAAGAGGCTTATAGCATTTATACACCTATCGATCCAGCAGCCCCAGAAAATGCACGGGTTATTAACATTGCCTTTGTGACTCAGTTGGCCCAGATGTTAAGCAAAAATTACAGAAGCTTGAAGGGTTTGAGGGAATGCTTCTTAGTCAGTTGTTAGAAATAGCTCAGAAGGTGTTTGACTACCGGGAAGATCCAAAGGACCAAAAGCTGACTAAGGTATTAGAAATTCTGACCGGAAAAAGTTACTAAATCTAACAAAAAGCCCCACCACCTCTAGACAAAAATCAATATGCATACTGCAAGGAAAGGGGACATTGGCAAAGAGATTGCCCTAAGCTCAAGGCTAAGATAGAGAAGGAGGCAAAAGCTCTACTGGCCCACGATTGAGGAAATCAGGGCTCGTATGCCCTCCCTGAGCCTAGGTAACTCTCAATGTGGGGGGCCAATCCATTAATTTCCCGGCGGATTCTGGAGTGGCTCATTCCGTCCTCACCCAGCCTATAGGGACCCCTACTAGGGAAAAGCTAAAAGTATTGGGAGCTGTCAGAACTGCAAAGACTTATCCAAAGTTTTGAGCTCCACTTGCCAGACTGGGACAAAAAACTATCTCCCATGAATTCTTGTGGGTACCCGAGTGTCCCAATCCCTTGCTGGGCAGAGACCTCTTACACAAACTTAAAGTTCATCTCAGCTTCAAATCAGCCACCCCAGATGTGCAAGCAAAAGGTGGCTTTTGCGAGCCCCTTGGCACCTGGGTCCTAGCTCTATATCCAGAGGGAGAAGGACATTTGTTGTTAGAAGACCCAGAAATTCCTAATCATAATGAACTGCTCCAATGATTAATTCAAGAGATTCCTGGGGTGTGGGTGGAGCACAACCCCCCTGGCCTGGCCATAAACCAGATTCCATTGGTAATTGAACTCCTGTCCCAGGCCACCCCTATACGACTTAGACAATACCCCTTTAGCTTACAAGCCCACCAGGGCATAGCAAAGCATATACTGAGGTTAAAAACTTTGGCATCCCAAGATCTTGCACTTCCCCATGGAATACTCCCTTGCTGCCAGTCCAAAAACTTGGGACCCAAAATTATCGGCCAGTGCAAGACCTAAGGGAAGTAAACAAGAGAGTTGTGACTCTTCACCCTACTGTACCCAACCCCTATACCTTGATGAGCCTGCTAAGCCCAGAGCACACCTGGTATAACATGTTGGACCTAAAAGATGCCTTTTTCACCCTGCCGGTTGCCCCAGTCAATCAACCTATTTTTTCATTTGAATGGACTGACCCCATGTCAGGGGTATCAGAACAATTGACCTGGACATGCCTACCCCAAAGTTTTAAGAATGTACCCACCCTGTTTGATGAGGTATTGGCCAGGGACCTCTTAGGATTCAGAGAGGACCACCTGGAGGAGACTCTCTTGCAGTACAGTACATTGTACTGTACAGTACAGTACAATGCAGTACATTGATGACCTCTTGCTGGCAGCAGATTCATATGAATGTTTTGTGAGTGCTACCCAGGACCTTTTACAAGCCATGTATAAATTGGGCTATAAAGTGTCTGCTAAGAAGGCACGATTATGCCAACAGCTGTGACTTACTTAGGCTACCAGATTCGTGAGGGAAAGTGGACTCTCCTCCCAGTGAGTACAGGCCATCATGCAAATTCCCACCCCTGCCACTAAAAGGCAGGTGAGGGAATTCCTGGGAGCTGTGGGATATTTCAGACTTTGGATAATTAACTTTGCTGAGATAGCTCAGACTCTCTATGACTCCCTGAGGGGGACCACCCAAGGTCCTCTGGAATGGACAGATTCTCAAGACCAGGCTTTTAAGCGACTGAAACTAGCCCTAACTGAGTCTTGCCCTGGCCTTCCTGACCTCCAAAAGCCTTTTTCCCTCTATGTGGAGGAAAAGCAAGGAATAGCCAAGGGAGTTTTGACCCAGAGCTTGGGGCCATGGCAGAGGCCTTTTGCCTATCTCTCTAAGAGACTGGACAGTGTGGCAGCTGGCTGGCCACCTTGTTTGCCTGTGATTGCCTCTGTGGCCATCTTGGTAAAAGAGGCCCAAAAATTAACCTTTGGGCAAAAACTCCTGATTGTCTCCTCACATTCCTTGGAGACCCTCATTAAGGCCCCACCAGATCTATGGCTGTCCAACTCCAGAGTGATGCACTACCAGGCTCTGCTTTTGGATCCGGCAACCATTAGTTTTAAAGAAACAGCCACTTTAAACCCTGCTACTCTGCTGCCTGATAATAACCCGTCCTTGCCCCTCCACGACTGTATTGAGATTATTGACCATTTCATGGGGCTCCGACCTGACCTGACGGATCAGCCCCTGACAGGGGTCCCATCATACTTCTCTGATGGAAGCAGCTTCATCCACCAAGGTAAGTGGGTAGTGGATGCTGCAGTGACCACAGATACCAGGTCTTGTGGGAGCAAGACTTAGAGTCAGGCACCTCTGCCCAACAATATGAGCTCATTGCTCTCACTGAGGCCCTCAAGTTATCTGAGGGAAAAGACATTAATATTTACACTGATAGTAGATATGCCTTTGCAACTGCTCATGTTCATGGGGCTATTTATCAGGAGAGAGGCCTATTGACCTCTGGGGGTCCAAAGATCAAGAATGCCCCCCAGATTTTGGAATTACTGGCCACTAGCTGGATGCCAAAGTGAGTAGCCATCATCCATTGTAAAGCCAATCAGGTGGGAGATGATCCTGTTATACGAGGAAATAACTTAGTGATGCTACAGCCCAGAAGGCGGCCTTAAAATCAGTGGGGACCAAACAAATGCCAACATTGTTATTGGTCCCTCCAACTTTGTCAGAGCCTGTTTACACTCAAAAGGACCTGCACTTGGCTGCACAACTCCAGGCAAAGCCTATTATTCCTGGAGGCTGGTATCAGCGACCTGATAAACGAGTCCTTCTCCCAGAAATATTGGGACGTGAGCTCATTCACCAGGCCCTCCAATCCATTCACTTGGGAGGAACACAGCTAACTGCCCTTTTCTGGGACCGTTTCTTCATCCCTCACCTAACTAAACTTGCTCAATCTGAAAGCTCTAGATGTCTCCAATGTCAATTGGTAAATCCAAAGTGACCAAGACCAATGGAGACTGCTCGATACCATTGAACCATGCCTGGAGAACATTGGGAGATCAATGTTACAGAGATGGGAAAGCCTGGACTCCAGGCACATAAGTACATTCTAGTAATGGTTGACACCTTCACCGGATGGGTTGAAGCTTTTCCTACCAAATCAGAGTCAGCCTTAATAGTAGCTAAAAAGCTTCTATATGAGATTATTCCTAGATTTGGCCTCCCTTTATTCATGTCTCATAACCCTCAATTTGGAACTTGGAAGATAACTGATTACAACACTGGTGAGGTGTTGGCAACCAACGCCACCATCCATGGTACCGTAACACTAGATTTATGCGCCCTATTAAATAGAGCTCCCCCACCATCTAGACAAAGGAGGATAGAGATGGGGGTCTGTCATCCTGCCACATATACTAAGTTAGAAAAAAATATGGTCTATGTAAAGATCTAGATAGTCAAAAGACATTACAGTCCACTGGCTGGTACCTCTGCCCCCAGAAACAACAGCCAGCTACTGACCTTGCTCACATTGGAGTGTCTAGGGATTATCATACTTGGAGATGTTCACAGTTCCTAGAAACAGAATACTTTTGTAGGTATTGAGGTTGTGAAACTATATCCACTTGGTGTGGAAATTGAGTAGACCCTCACCTTTTCCTTATCCGTGAGACCCCATCTTCCTGTTCTCTTAATCAGTGTAATCTTATGACTTTCAAACCCAAAATTCCAACCAATCCTATTTGGAAGGTGGGATTACATTATGGAATTAGGCTATGGGTCTCCTAATATAACCCCAGGAATGCCTTTACCATTCAGTTTATCTCTGGGCCCATCCAGACAGCCCCCACAAGGCCCATAGGCCCTCAAGTTCCCCAGCTACCTCCACCTCCTCCTCCCACCATACTTCTTCCTCTCTCCCCTTTTGAAGCCTTTACTCCTCCCCCCAAAGCAACCATCCCTTTGCTCCCTGCTACTCTTGTGTCACTTCCAGATCCTTTCCTGCCTCTAGATATTGCTTACCAGTTCCTTAATCTTAGTACTCCAAATCTCACTGCTGACTGTTGGCTTTGTCTCCCATCTCATCCACCCTTCTATATGGGTATTCCTGTGGGTGATGTTATAGTGAATCAGCTTTCTAACTCCTCTACAGATGACTCTGCCTGTTGGTGGGGTGCTAGGCCCCTGCTCACCCTGGATATTCCCAGGGTATTCCGGGAACCTGTGTCTACTCTGCTTCTTACCCCTTGTGGACTTCACCCTGTGCTATGCTCTGTAATCTCACTTCTTCTGCCTTGATTCATAATCTCTCCTACCCTGCTAATCAGCACCTTGTTGCTCCCAGTGGAACTTGGCTTGCTCTTTTTTCCCCCTCGCTGACCTATCTCAGAATAACCATAAATTAGGTTCCTTTTCTGCTATTCTTATTTCAAGAGATTTCTATAATTAATCTACAAAAAGGTTCATGCTAGTCTATTTACTATAGCTCAGATTGGCCAAATATATTTGAGTGCACTCTAAATTTGCAAGATGATTGCCAGTCTATATATCTGTTGTCTGTTTTTCCAGTCTGTTTATACTGTACAGATCATCTGTCCATGTTTGTCCATCTGCCTACTCTGTAAACAACTGTTCCTTTTTATTTGAGCTCATCAATCTTTTTTCTCCTCCTTTACATTTTCAGATCATTTAATCAAGGTTTATTTGGGTTATAGATTTAAAAAACATGCTTCCACCTAGGTTGCCAGCTGGTCAAAGTGATGCTAAAACTGGTTAAACAAAATCCCTTGGGGTAAGGAGACATTGGACAGGACTTTAATTGATAAATAAGAAAGTGGCCACCTGGTAATTTTAAGCAGCTCTTGTTCATTAATCGGGAGCCCCAATAATCTCCATAGCCTTATGGGAGACACTTCACCTAAAGTTCATATGACTAAGACAATTCATTGTTGCTGATCTGATAGTATATTCATGCCTTCAAATATAAAATTGGGATTGTTTATGATGACAAGTGTTTTCTTTCAGATCCAGGTGTCTGCCTTTTTCTTGTGCTCCAGCCAAGAGATTCAGGTCAGACCAACATGAGGTCACCAGTCAAATAATAATTCTTAAACAAAAATTTATGTAATGTATATGTTATACTTAGAGATGCTTAAAGAGTGAGCACTCCAAACAATGTCACAAATTTCTTCAGTGCTCAAATGTTAAAACACCCATGGTTAATAGAAAATAATAGTTCCATTTAATGTTCTATGTTAAGCTTACTGCCTCTACTGCACTGTACTGTTATCAATCTTCTGGATGTTCAACAACTAAAATTAAGAGATAATTATAAATTCCTTTTGGATCCCTTTTGCTGGGATCCACCAGATCTTTTCCAGAAAAAGGTTATATGATGCATATTGGGGCCATAATTAACTATTCTCAACTGTCCTTAAATGACACCACAGCTGATCTCTTACCTAAACAAAAAGATAAAATTAATAAAACAGGCCATCCTCCAAAACTCAGATGGCATTAGACATTCTAACAGCACTGGAGGTACTTATTGTAAAACTTAATGTGTGTATGACAAATGAATGACATATCAATTTCTAAAATTCCCTGGAACTTATCCTTATCCTCCTTATGGGAAGCCGTTACTAAAATTATACTCATAAATACCCTGTTGATTTTATTATTTGACTCCTGCATAAATAATTGATTGTCTCCTTTAGACTTAAAGCTGTACACCTACCCAAGATAAAAACCAGATGTCTTGTGAGTGTGGAGGAGACAGATACCTTCCTCTGCAGGCCAGATCCCAAGACAGAAGGCTAAACTTAGCCCTCAAGCCCCACAGGGAGACCTTCTTAATATGGCTTTTCATATTTTCAACAACAGAAATAAAAAAGGAAAAATAACAATCTGATATTTTAGCAGTGACACTTAGAGCTCTGAGACAGGTAAACTGAGACAAGGCAGAGCTGCCTGAGCCCCTCCTGGACCAATGCTTCAAGTGCAACACAAAAGGACGTTGGGCAAGAGAGTGCCCCAACCCTGGTGTTCCTCTGGGGCCTTGTCCCTGTTGCAATCTCAAGAGCCATTGAAAGAGCAACTGTCCTAGCTGCCAGAGAGCGGGTAAGCCATCCTCTAACTCCTTGCCCTCACAGGAGATCTCGGCCCCACTGCATTCATCACTGGCTTATCTACTTGGACCTGCTGCTGAAGACTGATGGGGCTCAGGGTCCACAGCCACCATTGAGGTATCCTTCTCAGAGCCCCACATCCCACTGGAGGTCTCAGGTAAGACATTCTCTGTACTTGTGGACATAAAAGCCATATATAGGCCTCTTCTTGAGTTTTCAGGCCCTTGTATTAAGTCCTCAGTCTCTGTAGTGGGTGTTGACAGCCAACCTACACAGCCTTTGCAGACAAGACCTATTCCATGCAAGTTCCAGACTCTCTTCATTACCCATAGCTTCCTAGCAATTCCAACATGTCCCACGCCCCTTTAGGTAAGGATCGCCTTCAAAAGCTTAACTTCTCCTTTACCTTCTCCCTCTCCACAGCTCTCTGTCCTCCAAAACCCTCACAGTGCACCACAAAGTCATCCCCTCCCCTTCCTTCTTCTCTGGTCAATCCCATAGGTTGAGATACCTCCAATCCCACCCGTGCTACCCATGCCATGCTTATTTTAATTCATCTTAGGGATCCTTCAATTTTTCCTTGCATTCCCCAATATCCCACAGCTCCCACACATTTACAGGGACTTAAACCTATAGTCAAGCGCCTTTTAGGCAATGGTTTTCTTAAACCTACCTGTTCACCCTATAATACTCCCTTCTCCCCGTACTCAAGCCTGTTGGGTCTTATTGTCTAGTGCAGGTCCTTAGGGTAATCAATAACACTGTTACCCCAATCCACCCAGTGGTGCCAAACCCTTATACCATGCTCTATCATATCCCTCCCTCCACCACTCACTTCGCAGTCCTAGACCTTCAAAATGCCTTTTTTTTTTACCATCCCCCCTACACCCTAATTGTCTGGCTTCCTTTGTGTTTGTGTAGACTGACCCAGACACTCTGAGGTCTCAACAACTTACACCTGTCATCTCTATAGTAAAACCTGTCCTCAGGAACACATAGTACCTCTTTCTTTCCTATTCATCAATTTCGTGGACATGCTCCTGGCCAAGACTGACAGGTAGATTTTAAACACATGCCCTGCCACAAAACTCTGAAATATCTTCTCACCTTTGTTTGTACTTTTTCAGGATGGATAAAGGCCTTTCCCACAATCAGGGAGACTGCTGATGTACTTACTAAAGTCCTGTTACAGGAAATCATCCCAAGGACTGCAACCAAGGTGGAGCGGCCCTACCTGGTCTTCTTGGCAACCCCAACAGCGGTCAAAGTTGCTGAACTGCCATCCTGGTTCCACATCATTCAAGCTAAGCAGTGCCCTCCCAACCCTGAATCTAACCATCCTGAGTGGTCATTTCAGCTTCTATCTCCCACCCATCCCCATCTCACCGAGGCCTCACAGCCACAACTCTCAGGCTAAGTCATGTTTTGTTATCCAGTTTTGGTTCCTAATCCCTTACATTCTATTAATTTTTTTTTCCCAGCGGGACTCTTGGCAGTCTTTCCTAAAGACTCTCACATTATATGTAAAATCGTCTTCATGTTGTTCTGTGCAAAAACTGTCTTAGTTCTCTCTACCCTCAGCTGTTTAGTTAAATGTGAGATCCCTGTGGGTCTAGGCTCTTATCTCCCTTACACTGACACAGCCACAGCCCTCCCCACCCCTCTTATTTTTTCCAGATCAATCTTGGACCAGAGACAAGCTCTACCTGCCCACACTTTAAATTTTTACCCTTTCAGATGGGGGAATAATCACCTTTCATAACTTCACTCCTCCAAACCCCACATTTATTTTTGCAGATCCTACCTCACCATGGTCCTGATGGAACAGCATATTCAAATCAAAGGCACTGTTCCTTCTGCCTCTCCTGGGTCCTTAAATATGAGAGTGGCCTGCCTCCTCATAGCACCTTGTCTCTTTGTTTTTCCAATCTAGGATGCGGGCATTCACCAATGATGAAGTTGTCCTGGCTGAAACATCTGGTACCAGCTTTTGCATGGGCATCAACCATCATCATGTCAACCTTCCTAAACCCCAATATGCCCCCCCTTTTCAGCAGCAAGTAGTAAGGGAGAGACTTCGCCCTTTTCCTAACAATAAAAAGATGGGAATGAAAGAGTTTTGCCCTAGAATAAGTTACATGATATTACAGCAGTAGGAGGCAGGATCAAGGAATGTTTACTTTGAGGTCACTTCCTCCTTCCCCTATCACAACTTCCATTTTCCTTTCCCAGTGTTCACGAAAAAAGTTCCAATCAGCTCCTCGTGTGTCATCAATGCCAGCCCTAAGCACCATCCTGGTCAGAGTTTATATATATATATCCCATACCCCACGTTCCAGTCAGAGAAAAACAGGCTGCCTATGGTCATGGACTTCTCTCCACATCCTTAGAATAAAGGCTATTTCTATTTTATATTTTGCTCTTTATCATGCCGAAAACTCTAACAGTCACCAGTAATAAAACAGCATAAGAGCACATCACCACTTTGGTACTATCCTCACTAATACATGGCAAATGCTTTGTCCAACTATGAGAACACCTCTGACAAACACAAACTGAGAGACATTCCACAAGACGATTCATCAATATTCTTCAAAAGTAGGAAGGTCATGAAAAAGACTGAGGGAGGGAAAAATGCCACCTCAGGAGGGAAAACTGGTAAAACTGAAATAGTCTTCAGTTGATCATACATATCAACATCAATCTTTGCTTCCTAGCTTTAATAACCAGATAATACAATCATGTAAGATATTAAGATTAGGGAAGCTGAGTAATGAATAGGACAGAAACCATTTTTAACTTTTCTGGAAGTCTAAAACAAGTTCAAAATAAACAAATTAAATAAATAAATAAGTATAAAACACAACTAGTTCAAACCAGACATGGTGGTACATTCCCGTAATCCCAGCACTCTGGGAAGCTGAGGCAAGATCAATCACAAGTTCAAACGCAACTTGGAACAACTTAGTGAGACCCTGTCTCACCATAAAAAATAAACAAAAGGGCTGGATCTGCATTCTTAAGGACAGGAATTAAGCTCAGTGGTGTAAGTGCTGCCTGGCAAGTGCAAGGTTATGAGTTCAAGTCCCACTACAAAAAAAAAGGCTAGAGATGAAGCTCAGGTTGATGGCCCTGGTTCAACCTGGCCCCTCTATACCAAAAACAAAACCAAACCAGGGAAATGAAAGAATGAAGCAATTTTTTTTTTTTTTTT
>PVJX010045969.1:0-12499 GCA_004027295.1 Dolichotis patagonum | reverse complement strand
CACTTCACACCAAGTCACCGTGGGCACGGAGAGAGTCGGGCTGAGATTTACACTGTGCGCATTCTTCTTGCCATAGTATGAGCTATGAGTTTCTCCTCCCTCCAACTGTCACCACAGGGATTTCTCCATAATATCTGGACAAAGTTTCCCAATTTCTTCTATATTTGCACAAAGGACTCATGTCAGAAAGCAAGGACCCTCTTCTGGCTGTTTTCAGATCAGAAATTTTCTTTGTCTTTGAGGTAATAGGAGAGACACCCTATGATTTAATTCACATGATCATGGCCAAGTTGGAAGTGACTTTCCCTATCTTCTCTCACTTGCCGTGGACGAAGTACAGACTTTTTCTTCTGAGCCCTTTAGCATGAATCTCAGAACCCCACTGAGAAACCGGAGTCTTTGTTCTTTTATCCAAATGCTAGGATAATAATAATGAAAGATAATTGGTATTATGAAGTTCTTCCTTAAACCAGCTTCTGGATCAACACTTTATGGCTTAGAGTACTGAGACGTTGCAACTATTATTGTCTATAAGGAAGAAACTATTACACCCATTTCAGGAGAGAACCCAGAGGAATTAGGTCAGTTATGCTTGGCTGTGCTCCTGCAGGGGGCGTAACTGGAATCGGGAGCCCACATTTGACCACAATCCCAGGGCACACTTGGGTGCTGCCGTGGTATATCATGAACTAGTGCTGACAACGGTGAGCCAAAAAAAAACAGGGCATAACCAGTAACCATTCTCTTTGGGTCCTTGCATGAGGTATGATGGTGGTTCTATCACATAACCTCTTTGAAATATGTCATTTTCGCCTATAATTCTGATTCAATACCTATTTCCTTCTTTCCACTGTTTCAGAAAGCATCACATTATTTATTTATTTTTACCGTTCCTCAAAAATATCTTTGAATGTCCCTGTATGTCTAGAATTGTTCCAAGTTCTGGGAAGGAGGTTAGGGCACAGCAATGTGAGCGACTAGGGGTCAGCTGCCAGGAAGGAGACTTGTTAACCATGGGCAGAACCCTGACATGGGTTCAAGCCCAGCACCTACAGGTTACTAATCTGATACAAAACACACAGCACTTAGCACCTGCTGTAATTCTTAGAGCACGTGCTCAAATGGGGCCCCCTGGGTCCACTATGAAAGAAGACATAACAGGATGGCTGTCCTTCCAGTGGCCTCTTCGGCTTTGAAGACACATCTTCTCTTTTCCTTCCAAAGCACCTGTTCTCCCTTTGCACATCTTTTATTTTCTCTTTTTTTCTTATTTCTGTCTCAAAATAAAGAGTAACCTTGCATATCCACCAATTTTCCTGGCCAGTTAATTGATCAAGACACATAAGAATCTGAGAAACACTGCTGGTCTTTACTGCATCCAATAACACAGGGATTAAACAGATACCATGGTCACGGTAGAATTTATAATTCTGTGTTGGTCGTGGTGGTACGGTTCCAATAGAGGACATCAATGAAATAGGCAATGTCAAACTGGGTGACTTAGCTCAAGAACTGACTGTCTGCAGACATAACTTTCAAGCAGAGGACTAAAAGCAAAAATGTGTGAGCTACATTAAGCTTTGATGAGAGAATATTCCAGGTGAAATCAACAGAACTTTCCAGGACTTACGTAAAAAAATAAGCTTAATATATCTCAGAAACAATGTGTTTATTTAAGAACATGTTTGCAGAACTCCTCTGTAATTTATTTTTTTTATTTTAAAGAGAATTAAAACCTAATGAAGTAAAACAGAATATAGCCAATCAAATCAAAACAGTGAAAGTGGTACAGAACTTCAAAACAGAATAATCGGAAATCAACACTGGCTGCCATAATGTATCTTGTTATCTTCAAAATAGTTGTCCATATCATCAGACAAAGTAAAATCAAATAAAACAAAACAGAATAAAACCAATCAAAGCATAGCATTAAATAAAACAAAATAATAAGAACAAAACTGAACAGTGAGAACAATACTGGATTTCAAAATCAAAACAAAATAATAAGAACAAAACTGAACAGTGAGAACAATACTGGATTTCAAAATCAAGACAAAAGGAAATCCACCATGTTTGCTGAATTTCATACTGTTAGATGCTCAGACTACAGGCTTTAGGCCTGCAAAGTCAGTCAAACAACTCAAGCATTTAGTTGTCTTTGTAACTCAGTTGTTATCAACTCAGCCTGTCCTGAGCCAGCCAGTTGCTTAAGGGGGTGGGTGGGGTCTTGATCCTCAGCCTGCAAACCGGGTGAAGCGGCTTCTCTCTTCCTGGGCTGGTTTGTGCAGCTTCCAGGAAGGACCTATAATTTATATTTATTTCTCTGGAATTACACTTAATAGTTATGATTTGTTTATATTTTAAAGAAGCATGTGCCAGGATTTTTGCAATCTCCTGCAGGCTTGTGAGACAGCATGACTTTTTGCCCTTTTTTGTCATTTGGGTGACTAGTCCTTCAGAAGAAGTTCAGAGCATCCCCAACCAGCAGTAGAAGTACAAGAAGAGGTCAACTCCGTGGCAAGGAATGATAGTTTGGGTACTTTATGATGAAAGCTAAAATACCAAAAATACTATGGAGAAGTAATTTATTTCGGTGCTGGGAAAAAATCCAGAAAAATACAAGAACCAGAAGATAAAGTACTATAATGCACATTATTATAATAAGCAATCATTTATCATTACACCATCATCTATTGATGATCCATCATTGTTTATGTATCAGTGTTTTGTTAGATGTTCAGATTTTCCGTTTTTTGAGAGATGGCTCTCACCCTACCCTTCCCCCACTGTCAATCAACTGCATTTTAACTCTAGAGAAAGTTCAATTTTAAACTTTACTTCTGCACTCTTTTTATATTCACCTACTCCTCTGCTTTTTAAAGTAATTAAAACACCGTCCCACAACCTCCCAGTCAGCTCTTCTAACTTATTTATCTAATACTCCACAAAAAAGGAAGCTTTTGAGATGTCTGCATGTATCTCTTGTGCAACATATTGCCCACCCCACCCCTCTGTAATCTATCTAGCTCCTTTGCCACATAATAGCATGGAAACACAGTCCTTGGTCCAAAGTAGCCTTTTTAAAAACTGACTGGACTCTTTCCATGCCTTTTCATTCTTACTGTCTGACCTTATTTAGCACAGTAAGCTGCCACCTCCTTTAGAAGTTGGCCTGTTGAGGTTACGCTCTTTTAATCTGTGACCAGTTTTCAGTCTTCTCTGAAGAATATTTTATCCATTTTTCTTCCTTATTCTGTTCCTTATCACTGATCTGAGGGTTGTTGGCCCTGTACTCCTTTTCTTTGCATTCCAAAGTATAACCATTGGAAACACTTCCACAAGCAGGAATTCCTTAGTCACTCACATTATGAGAGCCACAGTAGAATTTCAACACCCCACGGCTAACTGGACATCTCTCTGAGGGGTCAGCACGACTGAACACGTTATTTTTTTCAACAGTGAAAATCAGCATCATCAACAAAACCACCAGTTCAAAAAGTAAGAAGTTACATTTAATTCCTCTCTTATTCATCCCCCATTTCCAAATAGATATCAAGGGACGGGGGGGGGGCATGCACTTTAAGGTAAGTAACTTTCTGTCTCCAAAACCTAGCTCTGGTTCCTCTCAGCTACACTCTCCATCATTTACTCCACGATGTGTGCTGAAGATAACAGCAGTCTTGCAATACTTAACTCTGACCCTGTCCCACTTTTTCTTCAGATCATTCAACAAAGTCCTGTTGTGCTGATAATATCTTCGGTGTAGTAGTAGTGCCTTAACTTCTGCCTTAAGGTGATGGATTTTGTCTACCATGTCCACACCTGGGTACTACTGACAGCTGTTTCTTGACACAGGATAGGGTTGGACACACAAGCTACTCAGCATTCCCCACAAACTATATTAAAATTGTATACTAAATTTGTTTGTCACAACGAAATATGTCTCTTAAGACATTTCATTTTTCATGAAATATGATAAATACGATAGACAGCTTTTCTAGTGTGAAGCTTATTTGTTTTATTTTTGTTTTCATATTTCTTTTTTGTTTTGTTTCATTCAAGATTTTGGGTTTATGAAATGGGTCTCACATGTACAGTAGCTCAGGCTGGCCTTGAACTCACTATGTAAGTCAAACTGGTCTCAGATTCATGGTCACTCTCCTGCCTCAAGGTCTCAAGGTCTGGAATTACAGGCATGTGCTGCTGTGTGAAGGATATTTGATATGAGGAGATTTCCTTAAGGTACCTAGATAAAGTGATCAACTCTCTCCACTCGTCTTCTTAAATCATAGCTATTTATGTTTGGTTACTCCATTAGAATTTATGTCCTTTTGCTTAAAATTACAGATTCTGAATCCAGTCCATGTGACTTACGATCTTACCTACCTAATAGATCACTGGCCCTGAGCAATTTACTTAAATTTGCTATGTCTCAGTTTTCACATCTGCAAAATGCAGATACATCACATAGGAAGGTTTTGCTGAATGAGTGAATTAATTAATACTAAAACTTTATAGAATAGGACCCAGAAAATTATAAACATCCAAAATTCAATAAATGTTTATTACTATAATTATTATAAATTTGCAATAATTATTTTACTCTTTCAGGAACTCTCCTTCCTTTTTTATATCTTCCTACTTCTCCTCCTCCTTCCCTTCTACTTGAGTTTCCGTCCTTCCTGCATATTACAATATATCGAGCACACTATTTCTTTCTCCTTAGGCTATGTTCTCTTCTGGAGTTTGAGAAAGTTGACATTCACAGTTCATGGTCAGAAATATCCTACAAATTAGGTGGACACTTAAAGAACACTAAGTAACTTGAAGTGTTAGAGACAGTTAAAGGCATTAAAGTTAATTGCTCCAACTGGAATTTATCCAGAACAGCCATGGAAAATGCATCGTGAAGATTTTATTGACAATTAGTGGCAGAGTCCTTGATTTTATACGTCCTCTAAATGACAACATCTCCCTTCTCTCAGTTGTTTGCCAAAAGTAAAAGGCAAATTCATGATCCTCAGGATTTAGGCTCAGCAGTTACTTGGACTGAAAATATCACAAAATTAGGTCATTTCAGGGGTAGCGGTACCATTACACAGCTTGTGGGAGCCTCGCAGTTGGAGAATTGATGTGGCTTTCCCTGACTTGCGTCTCCCAGGCTGGTACTTACCAGTCATGTCACAGGTGAACTGATTTATGTCTTCACAATTCCAGTTGTCTCATATGAACCATGGGAAGGAAAACTTGTCAGCGATAAGTCAGCTGTGAGTGTCAAAGGGGGTGGCATTGCTAATGTGCCTTGCAGGGGCCTGGCTCATAAGAATTAGGGCATAAATACTATTTTTCTCCATGTGATCTCGAACACTTCCTTCACCATTTTCAGAATGTGGCTGAAATCAAGGTGAATAAGCCGTGTCTTTCACAATCATTTCTCAAGCTAGACCAAGGAAATGGCATCCTCAAGTCCAAGCCAAAGTTCAAAAGGGTTTCTATGCAAATCTTTACCACCTCCATCATTCCTGAGACATTCTGCTGCCCCGTGGGTAATCAGGGTACGGAGTCCATTCATTCAATGCATCAGATGACAGGCTTTTGAAGCTTGCTATGCATTCACCACTGTTCTTAGTGCCGAGTCACACAACCAGAGTCCCTGTTTTCAAAGCACTTAAATGTCAAAGATAAAAAGTCAAAATGAGGAAGCAACTATGCAGGACAATTGCTGAGTATCAGCAATGCCGTAAATCAGCTGGCACAGAGAAATGGTGAGACAATTTCCGGGGGTGGGTTGTCTGTTTAAGGGGCTCTCTGTTAAAAGTGTGACCCATCACCACAGGATGTGAAGAACACTCTTCCGTGGCCTCTGCAAAGAGTCTCAGAGGCAGAGGAGAGAGAAAGTTGAAAAGTCTTGAAGTGAGAAGGACCTTGGAATATTAAAAGAGCAGGAGGAAGGTCTGTGTAGCTGGAGCGTGAAGCCCTTCAGGAGAAGCAGGAGGAGAGGAAGACAGGAGTCAGGTCACCACAACCCTGAGACCCTGGGCCAGGCGTGGCTCCCATCTTGCATTTGGTAGAAAGTGAGTGAAGACTTTTAAACATCGGACTATCTTGATTGGACTCCCTTTACTAGTTTGGAAGAATGCATTGGCAGACAGAATTAAAAATTTTAAAATTTGCAGCTAGAAGGTGTTAATAGATCTTTATTCCCGAGGTTTTTTTTTTTTATTTTTAGATGGAAAAATTAGAGCCTACAAAAATAAACACTCATTCAAAAAGCTTATATGTTGTTAAAAAGTAAAAGAAGGATCTGAAATCAGAACTTTAGTCTCTTGGTCTATGCCTTTGCCTGAAAGGGCCACAGTATCATGCAACTTATCATGATTGTTTAATCAAAGGAGAAAATGCTAGACAAAGAGCTGTCCCGAGAGCTCTCAGGGTCTGGGGATGGTCCATCTGTCTGTCCTGACACTTTTCTCCTACTCTGTGTCTCTCATGCTTTGCCTGTCTCGTGACCAGTTTGCTTCTGTGACAATGACAGAGAACAACATACCTGTGTCCCCAGTGACCCAGGTTTGCTTGTTCTGGAGGGGACAGGGTTTTGCTGACGCACTGGGAAAATCGTGCTTCCCAGGCTCTGCCCAGCACACTGTGTTTGACACTGCTTCAACCCCAGACACAAAGATCCCCTCTTAAAATCGCCCCCTCTCTGTCTTGCCTAACTGCTGTCCATAAGGAGCAAGCAACCGGACAGGGGTATGCACACTTCATTGCTGCCTAATCTTCCTCTTTTTCTACATCTTGCCTGCATCAATCAGCAAGGTTTTTTTTTTCTCTGCCCAAATAAAAATCTAACAAGACAAAGCTTGTGCACTTTAATTTCTACAGTGAGTTTTCTCGTGATGGAGCTTTCCAAAGAGCCCAATTCTGGATCTCACTCACATCCCAAAGGGCTTCACACTAAATGAAAATTGAGGGAGACGCGACTGCTACTGTGCTTCTGACAGCCCCCAAAGTCCTTCTGCTGCAGCTTCAGGGCGTAAAGTTTTGCTTTTTAGGAAGCTGTTACTGCGGCTGTATTTCTCCATGACTTAAACAGAGCCATTACTGCCCGGAGAATGGTGAAAGGGAGAATTTACTGCTAGAAAGACTTCTTAATAAGTCATTGGCCTGAGCTGAGGTACTTCTTCATAATTTATAGAGGGAGCAGTCAATCACGGAAGATACTTCCTACCTATTAAAGTGAGCCTCTGGCCTTCAGCCAGCCCATTCCACTGCTCTGGAGGGTCTGGAGGAGAAGCATGAAGATGCTTCTCTCCGTCATTGATTTTCAGGTCACAGTCACAAATTTTGTCATTGCACCAGGGACCTTGAATGCAGATGAGCAGAGTTTTGGAGAAGAGTTGTTTGGGGTAAGATAAGAAGCAAGAAAGATTATATTTCCTCAGAATGTCTGAAGGAAAGAAGCTGCCCGCCCTCCTGAGTGTATCCATGACCATTATGCCTCTAGATGATGATTCTCTGTAGAATCTGGAAGTGAGATTGATGGTCAACCCAGGGCTATAAGGTACACAAAGAGTACTCAAGTTATCAAACACCTACGCTCTTCCTTTTCACAATATGGGGAAAGGGCAGTAGGAAAGATAGGAAAAATTAAGGAAAAAAGAAATTGACAGTTCCAGTCATGACTCACACACAGTAAAGAAAGTTGAAATCTAGAATCATGACATGTCTGTAATCATTCACTAGCTTGGTTAACTTGGGCCAAATCTTGTCACTTTTGTTTTCAAACACTAGAGAACTCTAAGCAATAGGTCTTGCTCATGTTAGTAATGCATGAAAATGACATCATCTCCTGAGCTCTGCTGGTTTTTCCTTCCACACTTGCAAGGCTCTGGGCTGCTGCCTCATGCATCCCTTCAGTGAATGACTTGCTGTGTGACAATAAGGAAGCCTTAGAGGGGGACATTTGCTCTCCTGCTCTTTGGGAAGCACTGCTATGAGTGTCTCTAGAGTATGAATTGAGAAGTAGCACCCCAATATTTTTTTTAGGTTTTTCTCTGCAGTATCTCATAGGACAACGCATTCATCCTTTCCCAATACACTCTGTGTTCAGACATGCCATTCATACCAATTTATTGGTGCAATTTCCTCCCATCTGTGCCTGGATCCTAACTTGTTATAAATGAATTGCTAACAAATGTTTTAAATACAGAACTAGCGAGTAGTAGAAGGAGGAGTCTATAATCATGTACAAAGAGCAAAATCATCCCTCGTATGGTCTTTAGGATCCCAAATGTTCAGATGTCAGCTTCGGTCACTACATTTTATTTTATTTATTTTATTTTATTGCTTGCTACACTCCTCTACTTCCTCACTGTACCATCTTACTAGTGACATGGCCATGTGTAGGTTCTGTCTATCGGAAACTCTCTTCTGCCTCCCTTCACAGGTAATCCAGGGAGCCTTCACACCTCAGCTCAGCTGCCTTTAGTCACAAGAAACTGCCCTGTCACTTCAGAACCTCTCAGGCCTTCCTGCTACTGTGGGCCCTCACAGAACCGTGTCTCACCCCCTGTAGTATTACCACTGGTTTTGGACTGCATCATTTGGTCAGTTACTCTAGAAGAAGATATAATGGTAACTCTTACACAAATATCTTATCAGAACCAAGAAATGGCCACTGATACCGTGCTGCCAAACTACAAATTGGAGTTCACATGTACATCAGTTTACATGTGCTGTGTGTGTACCTATACAGCTATGGCATTGCTTCGCATGCAAGGATTTATGTAAACAGCACCAGAATCAAGACAATGGAACTAGTCTATCACCACAAAGAAACTCCTTATGCTACCCGTTTACAATCACAGCTATCTATTAACTGTTGCTACAGTTCTGTCATTTCTAGGTCTTATAAACAGACTCATATAATGTATAATTTCTCACAGATAACTTTTTCATTCAATATCATTCCCTCCTGTTAAGGCCATCTTACACAAATGACTTGGATATCTGATCACAAAATCTGGTTTCAATGCCATATTACAACCAAAAAGATATAAAAACATTAATTCTCTTATAATAGGCTTTAGGGAAGTAGCTGGATCTAGGGTGTGTGATAACTGAATGGATTTAGCACAGCTCTGGGTGTGAATAATGTGTGTGGGTGACACCAATCAACAGGCCTAGAGCCTGGATGGAATATACAGGGAGACAGGGAAGGCAGGATGCCTGCTGGCTCCTTGTTGCTGCTGTTTCCCCACTGCTCTGCCATGAACTCTTTCTCCTTGCTATGCCCCAGTGCCATACCACCCTACCTTGTAACCATCCAACTATGGACTAAAACCTCTATAAACTGTGAACTAAAATAAATTTGTTCCTTTAACTTGTGGGTGTTGGGTACTGTGTTCCAGAAATGACAAAATTAATGAAGACAGACATTTTCTTATGCCTTGCAGTTAATCTAAGTATTTGAATGCACTCATGGCTTATTGTGATCACTAGGTGTTTCCCTGTTATATAGCTGGATCACAATATGTGTATCCATTTACCCAATAAGATATTTGCATCGTATGTTAGTTTGGATTGTTTCAAGGTTGGGTTGTATGAACATTTATATATGGATTTTTATAGAGATATGTTTTCCTCTCTCTATGATAAATACCCAAGAGCACAATTTCTCAGTCCTATGGTATTTATCTATTCTATTCCAAAGGACTTTTTCCATTGTCTGTTTGTCTGTTTATACCATCAGAGGCTGCCCTGGAGTTTTAAGTACTGCAATCATATAAGTTGACTCATTACTTCTAATGGTTATTTAGCTGCTGAGTAAACATGGTAAGAAAGGCTTAAGAGCTATAGTAGGATCAAGAAGACTAATCGAGACACTAGGTAAGATCTAATTGCAACATGTATAAAATGATAGTGCATGTACAAAAACTAGATAAAATGCAACACATTTGTTAAATAAATAAAAATCCAAGAGTACATTTGATAGGTTTGTTACACTGGTTAAGGAAAAAGAATCCAGTAATTATGACTTTTAGGTTGAGTAATTGGAGAGGACATAGTGGTTTTATTTATTCAAATGGAGAAGATGGAAGGGCAGTGTATGGAGAGAGTATATGTTACCCGTTGGTCATTTTAACGTCACAGTGTCCTTTATCCAAATGAAAATGTTAAGGAGTCAAGTGAAATTGCTAGAAAAGGGCAGAGCTATTGACATGTAAGAAAGTTGTCTTAGTTACTTTTCTCATTGCTGAGACAAAATACCCATCATCCAAATTTAAAGGCAGAAAAGTTTATTAAGCTCACAGTTTACAGAGGTTTCAGTCCATAATCACCTGGCTCCAAAGCAGGAGGCATGGCAAAGGGGGCAAGAGTTCACAGTGGAGGAGACATAAAAAGTGACAAGTGAGAGCAAAAAGAGGGGAGAAAGCCACTTTCTGCTCCTTTTGTCTTACTCAGACCACTGGGATTAGGGTAGTGGAAATCCATTCAATGAATCAATCAAGTTATCACTTATCCTTAGTCCCAGGACCTTTACTTGAACACTGAATCACTCCAAACTCCAAATTCAACTACCTCCGAAAAGCCCCATCTAAACATGCTTTAGGCTTTGGGGAGACATCTAGACAGACCATAAAAAAAATTAATAAGAAGTGAACTTTGTTTCATTCAATACAATAAAGGAAGAGGGCTTAGGTGATGCAGCATACTTCCAGGAGCAGAGTAAGATGGTCTACAACCATAACAGAGTAAAAGGAGTGCATAGGACATGAGAAGAGTAATAGTGAAGAAATAATAACTGCAAAGGGTTAAGGATTGTGTCAGGTTGAGTCACACAATGGGTGAAATGAAATTATCATGTGCATGGCATTGCAGGACCAAGAGGCAGGGTCAGGAATGTAACCAAGGGGTCAGAGGCTCTGCTTGAGAAACACTTGTCCTGTCCATTTCCAATCCTGAGTCTTGACTAATGTGTAGTGTTACCGTGATCTAGGTCACTGTGGTGTCTTTGCCACGGTATCTTGATATTTAGTTAAACAGTCCACAGTGTTTTTTTTTAAAGATAAAGCTAACATATAAAGCAATTTATTTTAATAAAGCAAATTACATGCTTAATGTGGTGGACTTCATTCAATCTGTTGAAAGCCCTAATAGCAAAAGATCGATTTCTCTCAGGAAGACTGAATCCTGCTCACTGGTTATTTTCAGGTTCAGACCCCAGCTCTCTTTGCATCTCCAGCCAACTGATTTTCTCTGCCAACTTTGGATCACCAAACTCTACAATTTCCTGGGCCAAGTCTTCAGACTGAATCTCCCTCCATGTTCCTTTAGTCCTGATTCTCTGAAGAATCCGCATTAATACAGATGGCTTCCCCAGGTTTAAATTACCAATAAATCTCAGCCCACCATTTCTACAACTAAAACAACTTAATTTTTCTGTGGTCTGTGTTTTCATTTGCAAGGAAAGAAGAACTGTTTCCAAACAGCTTGGCAATCTGAGACCCTTTCTTACTGTTCTCTTGCTGGGTGTCTAATGCTCTGCATCAGATGCTCTATCCCAGTGTCCATTTTTCTTGCAGCCTCCAGCTTTGAATTCTCCTCTCCAGTCAGCTCTGCCTTTTGATCTGAACCACACTGTCACTGGGAAGGGGGAGCTTCTGGGGGTTCCAGAAGGAAAGTTCTAAACTGCCACTCAGCCTCTCCCAGTACTTATGAATCTGCTCCAACGTGGCTATTCGGCTAAGCCTCCCTGCGTGCTATTCTCCTTTCAGACTCTGCGCCATCCCTGAGAGCCACGGCTGTTACAGTCTTTCAGATCAAAACACTTTGATCATTCCTTTGCCCACGCTGAGCCCTCACCCCTTCTCTATCAAGAAACAAGCAGCTTCATGACATTGGTAAGCATGGGTCCTTGCTTCAGGACTAATAGAAATTAAAACAAAAGCATGGCTTCATAAGAGAAAGCTGTACTTAAACGTAATAGTTACAGGAAAATGGTGGAGCCACGAGTGGCTACAGATCAACTTCTCTACTCTTTGGAACCCAGATTCTGGAGAAGAACCATTTAGGGAAGAGGAGAAGGAGGTGAGTGGCTCTCTGGAACACAAGAACCCTGGTGAGGATCTGAGAAAGTTTGGAGCCTGCGGAGAAAGGAATGAAGCAAGCTGCAGTGGACATAAGGAGGTGGGCTGTAGCACAGAGGAAGGACACAGTGCTCAAGAGAGCAGAGATGTGCGCTGGAGGAGTGGCCAGCAGAGGCCAAGTTCTGCTGGTAAGAGACTCCAAGCTGGGCAGTAGGGTTCCCTGGAGGGAGACCTTGATCAGCAGCCTTCTTTGGAGAGGGCCAAACGGAAACCAAGACGGAGAGCAGTAGGGCTCGTCTTTTCCTCTGGGCTCCCAGTGTTGAAATCCCACAGCAGCTTGATGAGCAAGGTGCACAGAGATGTTTAGAGGGCACATGAGGAGCCAAGGGAAATCTGCTATTTTGCTGGCT
>PVJX010045968.1:0-12500 GCA_004027295.1 Dolichotis patagonum | reverse complement strand
CAAGTCCATTTGTTCACAGGTGTGATTCAGTTCTGTTATGTCTTTGCTGATTTTCTGTCTAGTTGATCTGTCCCTTTGGGTCAATGGTGTGTTAAAGTCTCCTGTTATAATTGTATTATTGCTTATTTGATTTTTCATTTCTGTTAGTATTTGCTTTATATAGCTGGGTGCTCTGGAATGTGGTGCATATATATTTAAGTTTGTTATCTCTTCCTCTTGAAGTTTTCCCCTAACTAGTATGTAGTGACCTTCTTTATCTCTTTGAATCATTCTTGGTTTGAAATTCACATTGTCTGCAAACAGGATTGCCACTCCTGCTTTTTTTTGGTTTCCTGTTGCATGAAGTATTGTTTTCCATCCCTTTAACTTTCAGTCTATGGGTGTCCTTTTGGGTTAGATGGGTTTCTTGTAAACATCATATGGTTGGATGTTGTTTCTTGATCCATTCTGCCAGTCTGTTGCTTTTGATTGGTGAGTTGAGGCCATTTACATTAATGGTTGTAACTGTTATATATTGGTTTATTGTTGACATGTTATCTTTCTGCTGTTGTGTCTTTAGCTTTCCATTCGTTTAATTGTCTGTCTTGCTTGGTGGTTTTCTCCCATGTGTATCTAGAATCTCTTTCAGTATTCTTTGTAGGTTTGGTTTGGTGTTCATGAAGTTCTTCAGCTGTTCTTTGTCATGGAAGTATCTTATTTCTCCATCCATTTTGAAGGACAGTTTTGCCGGGTATGTCAGTCTGGGTTGGAAGTGGTTTTCCTTTAGGATCTGAAATAGTTCACTCCATGCTCTTCTTGATTTCATTGTTTGTGTTGAGAAGTCCACCATGATTCTGATAGGTTTTCCTTTATAGGTGATCTCTCTTTTCTCTCTAACAGTTTGTAGTATTCTGTTCTTATGGTGGATTCCCGGGATGGTGATTATTATTTGTCTGGGTGTAGTTTTATTTTGGTTATGGCTGTTTGGAGTTCTATATGCTTCACTTATCCAAATGTCAGTTTCTCTTCTCATGTTTGGGAAGTTTTCAGCTATTACTTCTGTAAATATCCTCTTGATATCATTTGGGCTGTCCCCTTCTTTTTCATTTATCCCTATTAATATTATGTTATTTTTCTTTGCATCATCTTGCAGGTGTTGAATTGTGATTTCCTGCTTTGTTGCTATTTTTAAAAGATCTTGTCTTTCCTGTTCACTGGCTGCAATCTTATCTTTGAGGTCTGAAGTTCTGTCTTCACTTTCATTGATGTGGTTTTGGCAGCTTTCAATAGAATTTTTTATTTCCTGTATATCTCTTTGAATCTGCTTTATGTATTCTGTTTGTTTCTTATAGTGTTCATTCAGGGATTCTATCTGTTTGCTTTGTTTCTCTAATTTTTTAGCTGTGTCTTCACTAGATGCATTCACTATTTCTTTCACTATTTTTATCAATTCTTCTTTTACCTGGGCAAGTACTTCTGATTTGAATTTCTCCATAGCTTTCCCTAGTTACATATTTATTTCATTTGATATCATGTCAGACATTTCAGGTGTATGGCTTCTTTTTTCTTCTATGTACATGGCTTCTAAGCTTTCTTGGGGAGGGCTGGAGCTTTGAGCCTGCCTTATGGTCTTTCCTTTTGTCATTTTTCTATATTTCCTTGCTTTGAGCAGTGTTCCAAAGCTTCCTCTGCATGCGTGATGAATTACCTCTTGCACCCTCAGTTCCTGGAGCACCGGTGGCTCCCCCACAGGCTCTTGGCTCCCTCCCAGGGTCCTAACTCCCCTCTTCGGGCTCCTGGATCCCTAAGTTGTAAGGCAGATGCTGGGTGTGGTCAACCTGGAGCCCATGGTACCTCGGGCAGGCCAGGCTGCCATCCTTTGTCCCAGGCCAATCTCTGGGAGGTTCCCTGTGGGTGAACGTTGGGCCTACAGGTCCCAAACAGTCAGGCTGAGATGCTGGTCTCCACAAAGTTCCCTGTCCCAAACAGACCTGGCCGAGATGCTGGTCTCCAGGATATTCCTTGCGGGTGAAGTGCAGGCCTACCATTCCCAAACAGTCAGGCCGAGATGCTGGTCTAAGCAAAGTTCCCAATCCAAACAGCGCAGGCCAATCTTCCGGTCTCTGGGAGGTTCCCTGTAGGTGAAGGGTGGGCCTACATGTCCCAAACAGACCTGGCTGAGATGCCGGTCTCCAGGAGGTTCCCTGCAGGTGAAGGGTGGGCCTACCAGTCCCAAACAGTCAGGCCAAGATGCTGGTCTCTGCAAAGTTCCCAATCCAAACACAAGATGTGGTATTTTTATACAATGGAATATTACTCAGCTATGAAGAAGGATGATCTTGAGGCCTTTATAGGTAAATGCAGACAACTGGAGACTATCCTCATAATGAAATAAATAAGAATCATATTTATAAATACCACACTGTGTCTCTAGTGTAAAAAGTAATAAGAAATGTAGGAGTAATAAAACCCAAAGTGTGTAATTGCTACTGTAAAACAGAGAGGAAAAGAAAGTGCTCTAAAGAATATAATTGCATGTATGTTTAAGTGTGTAAGATGAATGGCCATATTACAGTTTTTGTTTGATCATGGAGCAGAACTGTTAACAGTTGCATTGTTTGAATGTGTACTTTGTATGTTTTAATTTTGTAACTTGGACAACTATTTCCTAGATGACAGTATGTAAGTTATCAAGTAATGATTTCTTAGTGGGTTTTTTGTTCTTTTCTTTTTTCCTTGGAATTATGTATTGTTTCTACCCTTTTTTGTTTTGCTTTGGTTCATTTTGTTTTGTTTTCTCTTTAAATAAAATTTTTTAAAAATCCTACTTCAGTTGGTGGAAATGAGATTGGGGAAATGGAGTGAACATCTGTGAGGAAGCATTGCAATGTGGTGGAAAAAGTGAAGGATTCAGGCACAGGCTCTTGTTATTAAGGGTGAAGTAGATTTAAGCATTTTCATATGAGGAAAGAGCATGAGACGAAGGTGACTAGAAATAGCATAGTGTCATTAATAGACATAAAGGCAGTTTGATGTGATTAACTGCTGAGAGGATGAGCTCATTTTCCCCAGAGAAGAAAGGAATAGAGGGAAAGAGAGACACTGATGTAGTCAAAGGCCAGCATGACCATTCTTTTTCTATTAACCATTTTTCTCTAAAAATCGAAAGCTATTTTCTGAGAATGAGAATGAAATGTTCAAACAGTACTTTAAAATACTAAAAGGTTAAAATAACTATTAAAAGAAGGTGATGATCAATGTGATCATTATATACATGAAAAATGTATTTTGATTTGTTAATTCATCAATTAATTTTAGAAACCAAGACAAACCATAAATTTCTGATTTAATTGTGAAAATTAAAATGTATGCTATCAAGTATGCAAAACTGTAGGCACAACTCAAGGTGAGAATGCATGAGTAGATTTAAAGTCACCGACTCTAAGTCTTTGACTTTTTCTTTTTTTGTGATTAGAGTCCAGTTACTGCATCCACTTCTGCCCTTACACCATCACCACTCCAGACAGGCAGAAGCACTGTAGATTATGAGGCTAGAGAATGGCACTTTTACTGCTGACTTCCTTCTCATGGGGTTCAGTGACCATCCATCACTACAGCATCTACTGTTCGTTGCATTCTTTTCCATTGACCGTGTCACCCTAATGGGGAATCTTGGCATGATTGTTAGTTACATTCAGCTCCCACTTGCACACCTCACTTTTTCTTCTGTGTGCTCTCCTTTGTTGATACAAGCTACTCCTCTGTCATTGCCCCCAAAATTGCTCGTGAACTTGATTTCAGATGAGAAGACCATTTCTTACACTGGCTGTGCAGTGCAGTTATGTTTTCTTCTGCTCTTTGATTGACACAGTATCTTTCTTTTTGGCTGCCATAGCTTACAATAGGTACATAGCAATCTGCAATCCCCTGCTTTATACCATTATGTCCAAGAGGCTTTGTTGCCAGCTTGTGCTTGTAGTATTTTGGGGGGGGTACCATAGGGTCACACAGGACACTGTGAATGAAGTTCTCTGGGATTCATTATCTAAACTCAATTCTTGGGAATACATGATCTGGGACTTAGAGTACAGTGTGCTTTCAGGCATCTGATTTTGATCAAGTTCACTGTGATTGAAAAGCAACTGAGAAGTTGTGATAAATAATGTATGTTATGAACAACAAACATAATGGAAATTTAAAAACTTTAATCTTCCCCTGCCTGACAGTCCAATGTAAGGCTGGTTGCACCCAAGTTCATGTCTGTACTTCCCAAGCCTAGAAATATGTCCCATTCCTGCCAAGCTGTCCAAGAGTTTCCTGCTTAGCAACTGATGAAGAAGACTTTTGTCCTAAACTCCCAGGCTCCCTTCTTCTGTACTTCCTGATTTCAAACCTACAAACAGCTCAGACTGGCTGCAGTTCCTGCTGACCCTCAGGAATGAACTCCATCAACCTGCTGGTGTAATAAACATGTGCCATCCTACTCCTTGATGCAAGGGTCTTACTTTTGGATCAGCACTGCAATAAACAACAAACATAATGGAAATTTAAAAACTTTAAACTCCCCATGCATGACAGTCCAATGTAAAGCTGGCTGTACTCATATGCATGTCTGTACTTCCAAAAAATAAAATTAAAAAGAACATTTTTGCTTGAAAGAATTGATAAAAGTGTGCCTTTCTGTCAAGGTGGAGTTTAGGACAAATCAACAAGCTAGAAGAATGCATCATGGTGAGTAAAAGCACTGTAACACATTCTTGTATGAGATTGAATACTCTTCCAAGTACTGCATTCAGCCTAGGACAAAGGCAAGAGGAGCAGATAAATTTCATGTAAGGTGAATTTAGTACAGTCAAATGAAAGGTAAGGAGTTCTTTTTATGTCCTTCTTATATAGCCTCTTTTTGCATTAGTATGACATGGAGCTGTGCTCTGTGTATTGTGTAACCCTGGAACTGCATCTTGGCACAAAACAACAAGCAATTAAGGAAAAAGCAGTGATTGAGAAGCAAAGAAAGAGCACTGTCCATATTAAATTTGGAGCCTAAGCAGGAAAATTCTCTTATTTATTTACTACTTATTTGTTTTTAAGTGTTGTGGTGGATATCATAGAGTGAAAGCACTACTTAGAGGGGACACCAAGAAGATAAAGTTTGACGGGCCAGTGTTTCCTTCTGGATCAACAATTGTGCTATTACACTCCTTCTTTTAAAGCTGCAAATGCATGGTACATTCAGTTCGTATTTGGGGAGAAACCTCAAGATGTCTCCCTGAGGTGCACTTATCAGTAAAGAAGAAAGACATAGCAAAACACTTTCTGAAAACAGCAAAATGATATGTTCCATTTTCCATTACTTTAGAAGGTTGACAAAGTCCAGTAATTATGGTTCCTTATACTCAAAGAGACACATGGAAGAGAAGCGGAAAGCATCTTGATTGGCTGTACTGGTGTTTCTGGAGATTTACTCTCAGAATCATCAAACCTCTTTTGTGTGGGAAACACAATTTTACCCAGCACTCCATGTTGTACTGATTGATTTTTTCAGAGCCCCACTCACATCCTTATTTCTAAAGCTGTAGATCAGGGGTTTGGTGTCAGAGTGACAACTGTGTGGAAGATAGAGGCCATTCAGTCTGTGACCATGGAGTAACTGAGCAGGCTGGAAATACATGAACAGGAGGGTAGAGTGAAACATGCCATAGCTGTGAGGTGTGTAGCACAAGTGGAGAAGACTTTGCATCTGCCCTCAGCTGAGCTCATCCTAAAGATGCTGGTGATGATGGAGCTGTAGGAGAGGAGGATTGTGCCAATACAGCTCAATGAAAGTGAACATCACAATCTCATTGACAGATGTATCTGAGCAAGACAGGCCCAACAAGGTGGAATGTCACAGAAAAAGTGTTTGACAACATTTGAGGTGAAAAAGGACAATCAAAATGTGCAGCTGGTGTAGGTGGCTGAATTCACTAAGCCTACAATACAGACACAAGATACCAGCTGATTGCAGGTCCTCCTGGACATTGTGATTGTATAAAGGAGTAGATTGCAAATGGCAATGTAATGGGCACAGGCTTTGATAGCTAGCATGAGACATGCCACATCTGCAAAGGCACCCAAAAAAATACACTTGAATGGTATACAAATTGCATGGAATCCTCTTTTGCTTAGATAGAAAATCAGCCAGCATCTTGGGAAAGACAGCAGAATAGCAGATATCACAGAAAGCAGACTGCCCAGGAAATAATACATGGCTGTGTGAAGTCTGGGGTCCATTTAGATTAGCCAGTCTTGTTTGTTTGTTTGTTTGTTTGTTTTTGTACCAGTGATTGAACTCATGACCTCATGCTTGCTAGGCAGGCACTTGTGCAACTGAGCTAAATCCCTGGCCCTGGGGTCCATTTAGATGGGCAGGATCATCCCTAGACTGGCAACCACAGTTACACCATAAACAAGAAGGAAGAGCAAAAAGAGCCCTCATTGCACATCCTTTCTATTGCAAAGCCCTAAGAAAACCAATTCAGCAAATGTAGTATGGTTCTCCACTGCCATCTCTCAGATCTGGAGCTTTCTGGATATGAAAAATGGAGGTTAACCTAGAAAGTTTTCATACACAGATGCATTCATGGTTACTTGCTGATCCTCTCCCTTTTATCTGTAATCAAAACCAAGCAGTACAGCAATGGTTTAAATGCACATCGTATATGCCTGGTATGGAGGTGTATGTCTGTAATCTCATCACTTGGAAGGCACAGGCAGGAGGATCACTATGAGTTCAAAGTCAGCCTGAACTACATAGTAAGACCTTGTCTCAAAAAGTCAATAAATAAATAAATGTATACTGCCTGTACTGGAAACCCATTTCCTTGCAAATCAATAAGATGCCAATGATATGTCATATGTTTATGTTCTTCTCTACAGATGGTGTAGCAGATACTTAAACTAAATCTGTGCAGCCAGGTATTATGATGCATCCTTACCTCAGTACTCTGGGAGTCTGAGGCAGAAAGATAACAAATTCAAGTCCAATCTGCCCAATTTAGTGAATTACTGAGACAGACTCAAAATTTAAAAAAAAAGAAAGAAAAGAACTACAGATGGAGCCTCAGTGGAAAGAACATGAATTTCCACTTGCTTGGAGATGGAGCAGGAAAATAAAGATGATGATAATGATGACAATGATTAAGAAGGAGAAAGAGGGGGAGAAGGAAGTGAGGAAAGGAAAGAGAAGAGAAAAAGAGAAGAAAAGAAAACAGAAGAGAAAACTACAAGAATATAGGGTAATTTTTATCTCTTTCTTATAGATGAAGAAATTGATGTCATCAAAAGTCAGGGCCATAGTTCTCACAATTAGTAATTCCAGAGAATGCATGTCTTCTGGCAACATTGTTGTTGTTTTCAATTTTATAGAAATAGTATGTTACCCCATAATACAGAAGCTTTGTTAATTGAGAAGTCCATATAATAAATATATCACATTCTCTTTCCACTAATATCTAAAATCATGCAACAGATAGACTAGAGCTATTCCAGCTGTCATAGTCTTACACTTGACTGTCAAACACAGGTCCTACCAGCTTTAACAGGTAGCCCCACACCTTAAATGTGCTGGGAAAGTGACTGTCTGGGGGTCAGGACCTTGGAGCAAGCAGTTGATTGGTTGCTATCGATGCAGGTGGAAAGGGCTCCATGAACGTTAAACCTGAACAGTTTATATCAAATTCATCCTTCTCCCCTTTTGAGGCTTCTGTTGATCAAGTTTTATTGTTTATTTTACACCTAACTGCCAAGATATTCAAGAAAAATTTTGTGGCTGACTAGATGAGTCCCTCTAACCCACTAAAATCCACATGATCTATTCACAACAGATCAGAAGAGTGCAACACATAATGAAAATATCCCATCTTCTCCAACCCATGACTTCCATAAATTTGTTTCTTAACTGTGCTCCTCATTGTAATTCCCCAGGGTATGTTATATTGGGGTTTTTGTTTAGGGTATGTTATATTGGGGTTTTTGTTGTTGTTGTTGTTGTTGTTGTTGTTGTTTTGAATTTCTGATGAGTGTCACTGAGATCTTTAGTTAAAAAGTCAGTTGTCTTTAAAGAGAGAAAGTGGATTCTAAGTCTTGCTGTTGTATTTCACAAACCAGTTATACATCACATAGTACCATGCATGTCCCCCTCTGATCTGTGGACACATAAGAAAGGTAAAACTGAAAGTAAATGAATTAAGAAAAGATAAAACAATAATACATGAGCCAGTTTGCAATTCTCAAAATCTTGGCATAAATTCATCTAAATACCTGTCGCCATAGGCAATTCTTTCAATGATTTCATTTATAGTGTGACAACATTTTTAAAGCACATAAAATACAATAGGACATTGAAAATGATGCTGTGTCACCTCTGTATTCATGTTAGCATTTACTGTTTTCCTGTTATCTATGCAAAGCTATTAAAATGCTAATAGTAAAGTAACTGAAATGACGTATGTTTGCATTAAGTATCATAGCATCATTTGGTTTTATAGAAAGCTTTATTGCATAAAAAATATAACAGAATTTTTAAAACATACAAGAGAAATCAGGAAAATACCAGGAAACATCACCATGAGACACAGCACCCCTGACCTCTGCACTGGATGCAGCTCTCTCTGAAAATGGAGGACCATGGTCTCTTGGCTAATATGGGTCAGAACTGTATCTGTATCTGATCCCTGAGTAATGATCCTTGGTGTCTCAGGAATAAATGACAGACACCATGATACAATTTAATGTCTGGTGCATCTTACAAGTAGGCTATTTGTGAAAGAAATACATACCTTTTTAGAATATTTTCTTTATCTTACCTAACAGAAGGCTAATGTTTATGTCACATTAGTAGAACTAAATGATTCTAATCAAGTAACATTTATTATTCTAGTTCACCTGTCCATAGATGAGCATTTTCTTTTAATGGCACAAAGTACAAACTAAAACAGACAAACACAGACACACAAGTACAAACACTTCTCATTAAAAAAACATTTTTAAAGACAGCAGCAAAATTAGCATTTATAGCACACATTAGAAATTACTAGGATCTGCTATCTGTAATGTAAGTCTGATGTCACATGGAAGAGAGAAGGGAGATTAAGAGCAATAATTGTAGACATTTGTGTGCTTAGGAAAAGTTGAGCAGGGCTGGGGATTTAGCTCAGTGGCATAAGTGCTTGCCTGGCAAGTGCAAGGTTGTGAGTTCGATCCCCAGTACTGCAAAAAAAAAAAAAAAAAAAAAGGGAGAAGTTGAGCAAGGCTGCTGTGAGGTCATAAGCGGAATTTGTACCTATCTCTCCTGATTCTCTTCTTTCTGTCACAAAGTTTCCCACAATCAATTACATGTACATTTGATCCTGTCTCAGCATTAGCTTATTGGAGGATCTGAATCTGGGCAAACATAGAGCTCCAAGACAGAAGCAGGGGTATCAGGGAGAGAAGGCAAACATAACAACCCAGGGGACAGGTGACAGTAGTTTGGAGCAGAGGACAATAGGGGTGGAGACAAATCAAATTTTGCCTTTCTGTCAAAGATAGAATGTCAACTGCCACCCTGGTAAGTGGCTGTGGTCTGGCAAGCCACGGCCACCCCAGAGCGAGAACCAGCAGCATCTCCTGAGATCCTTAGGATGCTGGGAAACCAAGCAACCAGCTCACCACCCTGATAAGTGGCTGTGAGTCTACCAGCATGCAGGCTGAGAATCAAACATCCCATCCCCTCCATTAGCAAGTGGGAGCCAGAGATCTGAGCATTCCTTGGGAGGCTGACCATATGTAATACAGCAAATAAGGGGGATTTCCTTCTACCATCTCTTTGAAGGCAAATATTTTTATCATTGTTATGCTTTGTCCTGATTAATGGTATTGCTCTATTCAATATTCTGTTTTGACAAGTTCTATAGTATTCTGTATTTCCTTTGATTTTGCTACACCTGGTTGAAAGAACAACTATTGTGAAAATAATGAGATAATACTATGGTACCTATTACTGTTATCCCGGTAACCTGCTGTGAAGTTCTGTACCAATTTCACTACACTGTCTCAATTGGCTTTATTCCATCCAGTTCTGTTGTATTTTACTATCTTCAAATTAATAAAAAAATTGTTTTAAAAATAGAATGTCAAGAAAAAAATACAAACCCACAGAAAGAAAGAATCTAGGCACTCAGGAGCTCAGTGCAAAAACTCCATGTTTAATCTTCAACACCATGATAAAGAAAAAGAAGGCTTACTAAACTGGCTGCTAGGATATGTGACAAGAGAGGACATGACCATCCAAGATGCTTCCATGGTTTTAGGCCTAAGCAGTTGGAAATGTGGAGTCTCCTTCACCTGAGATGCTAAAGCCTGTAAGGAGAACACGTTCTAGGAGTGACACTAAAGGCATAATTCAGGATCTAGAAGGCTGGAGATACTATTAGATATGCAAAAGGAAATGTCACAGAAACTATTGATTTTATGAGCCCAGATTTCACAATAGGCTATTGGCTGAAGACACAACTTTCAGAGTTGCTGTGTAGCTAGTATTTGATGCCACAGAACTGAAGGTGACCACTAAGAGGTAAGAGAAAGATCATCATAGGGAAAATCTAGGATCTGAGTCCTCACACATTCTAGATTTGGCAGGTGAGGAGAATTCATCAAGTGACCAAGAAGGTCAGACAAATGCAAATTTGTCATAAGTGCCTGATGAAGTTCACATTTTAACAGCATGGCCCCTTTTAAGAGTAAATACTGTTTGCCTCAAAGTCTGTTTTGTGTGACTATTTTATTTTATTTTTGAGATAGGGTCTTGATAGGAAGTTCAGGCTCTTGAACCCACTATGGATTTCAGGCTGCCCTCAAACTCAGGGCTATCCTCCTGCCTCAGTCTCTGGAGTACTGTGATTATATGTCTATGCCACCATGCCTGGTTCTCATGTGATTTCAAAGGAACTGTGTCATGAGATTTTCCTTACTAGATGTCCTCACATCTTTCTCTATGCTTTTATTCTGTTTATTTCTGTTATTTTAGTTTCCTTTCCTCCCAGGCCCTCTTGTCACAGCTCCCTGGGGTGGCCTGGAACAGCGGCAGTTTGCAGCTTTAATAGCACTCCACCCATCCCCCAACCCCTGCAGAAGGCCTTACCAGGCCCCTTGTGACATCATAGTTCCACTCAGCCAATGGGATGGGAGGTCTGAGGCCTCCTCTGGCTGTTGAGGTTAGCTCTGCCCTGGTTACATCTCTTGTAGGCAGACTGTGGAGCTGAGTGGAGTGTGTTGGAGAGTTTCCTTGTGATGGAAGGGACTGCCATGAAGTGGTCCCACCCCTTTCTCCCTCCCTGTCTTGGGATTTCTGAAGAAACTGGAAGGAAGACTTTGGCTGCGGCCAAAAATATGATAAAGTGAACAGGGTCCCAGCCCCTGGACCCAGAGCAAGTTCCCAGATAGCAGCTCCTTGGCAGTCTGTACGCCTCTGGAAGCAAATGGAGAGGGATCCTCAGCACTCCAGTGAACCCTTCAAGTCCTCTCACAGCCCCTCTCCTCACAGCTTAAATGGATGAGCCCACCTCCAGGGGGTCACTCCTGTAGGCCTCACATGGGGCTTGGCTCTGGCCTCCCACCCATCACCACCTCCCTGAGCCCTACATCAGAGAACTTCCTTCCCTTCCCTGTCTGAACACACAGGAGGGTGGGTAACAGACAGATTCTCGGGACAAAGAGGGAGGAGTAGAGTGTGCTTAAGACCCTTTCCATTGAATACTCTCATCACTAACCCTCACCTGGCACTTAATCTTCCCACCTTGTCCCCTAAAGCAGCTTTAACCCCTTTCTGGCTTCCCTAGCGGAGACAGATTTCTACCTGGAAGGGCATGTGAACATGGGTGCAGAGAGGTTTTGGTCACTGGGCTCCTTAACTTAGACACTGACAACATAAAAACTTCATCAGGGACCTCAAAAGGTTGACAGTGTCTCTGGGTGACCACAGAAGTTCAGATTTGTGTTGGTTTTTTCCCAGGGGTTAAATCTACAGATTGACTCAGAATGTTTTCTAATTGTCTCCTTTATCTTTGACTCTCCTCTGTGTGTGTGTGTGACTGATGATTAGGCACACAGCCTTCAAAAGCAGAGGAAGCTCTCTATTACTGAGCTGCACCCCATCTGTTACTGTCTCTTTTCCCCCCAGTACTTCTAGGGATTAAGTCCAGGAAGCACAAGGCTCCATGCTCAGCCATTTTTATTTTTTATTATTTATATTTGAGGAGGTATTTTCCTACTTTTATCCTTAGGCTTCCCTCACTCTTATCTTGCTATTGCAACACCACCAGTGTTTGAGGTTACAGGCCTATACCACAGTGAGAAGTTTCTCTTTCTCTTTCATTTCTTACTTTCTGTTGTCTAGTCATGTTAACTGTTCATTTGCTGAGTGACTAACTGATCATCACAGTGTGTTGTAGGGCTGTTGGCAGCATTAAGCAGATGGTGTGCATAAGAGTGTTCTATAGAAA
>PVJX010045967.1:0-12382 GCA_004027295.1 Dolichotis patagonum | reverse complement strand
GCCCTGGGGAAGCAAGTTGTAAAGCCAGCCTGCAGTTGTGGATGGCTCTGCCCTTGAGTCAGGTGGCACCATGAGTGTGGCACAGGCCGGCTTGGCATGTGGAAGCCAAGCACTCCTCTGGCTCAGCTCTGCTTGCTCCTGTGGGTGAGACCACATAAAATGTTCATACACAAAACAGAAATTGGAAATCTACCGATGATGTGTGTTTTCTCATTAGAGGTGAAAGTTTCTTAAAAAATTGTTTGAATGTTCAGTGAAATCTAAAACATTTTTGAACATATCAGTCATTATTTTAAACAATGTATTTCAACTTTTAGATAATAAATATTGAATCTTCATTATTAAAGATTTTCGAGTTGGCGCCTGTGTTCTTTGATGTGATCCCAGTTGTGTTTAATCAATTTGCTTGTTTTCTGTGACAAGAGTTCTTGCGCTGAAAATCATTTCCTGGAACCAAGCTCTTCTACACCCTCACTTGCCTCTCATCCTTTACCGATGAATGATTTTGATAACATAAATTTGATTTGGGATTTCCATGAACAATATTTTTGGTAAATATTCATTTAAATGTTCAATGGTAAAATTTTGCTAAATATATAATTAATTAGAATGGTTACCAATATGATCTTCCTTGTTCACATTTGAAATGACTATTGTTATTTCTTTAAAATCCCAATTTTATAAGGAAAAAATCTAAGTATTTATATTGTTTTTTTTTGACATTTACTCATTTATGAGCAATATTGAATCTTTAAGGTTTATCAGTTGTTTACATTTTCTTGGAAATTGCCTCTTCATACTGTACTTGTTTGCTTGCTGTGTTCGTCATGTTCAACATTAGCACATGTTGCCTCTCAAAACTGTTTTAAGTTGAGGTCTTACATGTTGGATCAGCATCTTTCTCATTAAGGTTCATATTTTTCTGATCTTCATTTATTATAAAAATATTTATTGAATACCTGACCTGCATCACCTAAATATTTATTCAGTGTATAGTTAGATATTACAAATATCTATAATAATGCTGGTGTTTTAGAGAAGAATACTCTGCTCCCATTAGGGTATAGTTCTAATAGGAATATCAAAACTTTTATTCCTCCTGAAGCTGTTTGTATATATAATTTTAATAACAAAGAAGAAAAAACTTTCAGCTGGTTACTGTTGTATTTTTATTCAATAATAGCTTATACTTACATTTTTATGTAATGTGATTTGAGATTAATAATACTTTTCAAGGGCTTACAGCTAGTCAAAATTCAAATATTGGACATTTTAATGAAATATTACTTCTAGTTTTGAAAATGCTTAATAGTTTTGGCTATTATGTAAATATTATTAAATAAATGTTATGGTAATATACAAATAACAATGAATATTATTATTCATTATATATACACGCACACATGCTATTGCATTTTGTAATGATATTTAATGTGTTGTGGATACAGCTGGGCTTCTTATACTAGCTAATGTTGGCAGAATGACAACATGTAAAAAAATAACATTTATTATTAAAAACATTTGGTATAGTTAACCAGAATTTAGGAATGCATTATTATTATGAAGCCTGTGTCTTCAAGGTTTTTGGGGTCACAGTGATGTGTGTGTGTGTGTGTGTGCTGCTGGAGGCTGAACACAGGACTTGATATATATTAAGTGAGCTCTCTACCACTGAGCCACGCACCCAAAACTCAGAAGTCATAATCTTTAATATCCTATTGTGCTTTTTAAAAATAATATTCAGAACTATCAAAAATCATACATGTAATATGTAGTCATAAGCACTAATACTATTTTTAACTTAAGAATACTAAATTCTAGTTTGGAAGTTATAAAAAGTTTCATGAAGTAATTATGCTTTATTTAGAAAAGAATGTGTAAGTCATTGGATAGGTACAAAGCTCTAATGAAATCATGTAATTTATTACAGTATTTCAGATTATTGCTTGAGAGAAAATTGGCTGAATATGCTTTCATGACAAATGGATTAATAGGAGATTTTTAAAAAATTGGAAGTATATTATTGTTTTAGAGAGATGTGGGCTAGAAAGAATGATAAGGTTTTGCAAAACATTGCTTATACATTCCCTGCCAGCTGGCTACTCAGCGTTAGAGTAGTATGTGTGTGAAAACTTCATTTGCACTTTACATGAGTTTTAAACTATATAAATTAACAGCAAATTGATATAATTATATGGTAGAAGCAAGGTGCAAATTGAAAGCATATAAATTGATCCCCAGAATATAGGTAGTAGCAGATTATTTCTTTGGTTTTTCTATTTAATTTAATCATATGCAAGTTGAATGTATTCTTGAGGCAAAAACATCTTCAAGTCCTCCTATAACTGTTAGAAAACCCTAAATATGCTTCATTGTCTTGAAAAAAAATGTACCATGTTATAAACTAAAATGACAAAATAGGATTATCTTAAATATTGAATTTGTACTGTTTTCTGTACAGTCATCAATTAAGATTTAGTCATTTGAAAGTGCACACATCCATTATTTATAGTAAAAGATAAATGACAACTTCTTTCCCAAATCTTCATGCTAAGAAAAAATGTGTTTATCAAAGGTATTTTCTTAATGCTTTGCAGCTGACTTGGGGAATGTTATGCTTACAGCATCACTTTGAATGCTATAGCTCCTCCCCATCTACTAAAATCACAGGTTTATTATATTTAAAACTAAGGATTAAAAATTGTCACTTAGTTTTTAAGGTTCCTCAAAACTATAAAGGTTTACACCATGTGACACATAAAGGAGACAGGAGACGAGAGAGAGTCAAAAAGGAGATAAAAATAGAGGAAGTACTATATTAACTATTTTTACAGTGCCTTAGTTTGGAGGTTTTACCAACAGCTCAGCACACAGAAACACTAATTGGCAGAGATTGACTCATCACCAGAGGAGAGCAATGAATAAAGGAATTGGAGCTTTGGATTACAATTAGCAGAATGTTGCAATTTCCCCAGGAAATGATGGCAAGGACAGAGAAATAGTAGTAGCACTGTGAGTAAAAGAAAGGGAACATGTTAGCACAAGTTGTTTAGACTGGAGATGCTCTTGCTATGTCACAGTGGGCTCATACTAATTATAAAAGAGCAACAAATCCTCCTATACCTTTTAGAATATAGCTATTACTCAGTATCCTAAATCTTGTACTCAGCCTATTCTCTAAGACCTCCAGGTCCTTCGGTGATCCAAAGTTAATCTTTAGCAAGGTTACATCCTAAATTATGGATATCACCTTTGACGTAGTTTCCTGTTAACCAAATTGCTAAGTATTCAGTATCACTTCTATCTTTAAGAAACAAAATTCATAGGATGGGATAGCAAATCTTTGTAAAAGCTGATGGCACAATTAAGAATTTTGCTCACACGAGCAAAAGAGAGGATTTTGCTCAAAGCGAGAATATCAAAGAAGCACTAGTTTTTGTAGATGGGATGGAAGGAGATTGACTTCAGATTTGGATATGATAAATTTGAACTTCCCAGTGATAATATAATCAGTTTTGAATACAGACATAGAATTCAGAAGAGTTGTGGGATAACATCATTGTACAGGTAATTGTTATAGAGGATGTGAAGTAGACTAAGCTGAGATCTTAATTATACAATGCACGTAGGTGTCAAAAATCACAATTACTACATAAATATATACCAAGTATATATGTAACATGAATTGCTTTGGCTCTGACTTTTTTAGTGTCTTAATAAGTCTGCATACACTGATAAATCAGTTTGTCTTTTACTTAACTCGATTCTAACTAAAATAATGAAACTGAGTTCTTTGTATTAATGGTTTAAAATGGCCACTAGAAACTAACTGTTCATTATGGGCCAGAGATTGTGTTATATTTAATATTCACGTTAATCTTCTGGAGTAATTGCATTATCTTTATTTAAATTCTAAAGAGAGACAGCAGCTCAGGAAGATGCTCTAGGCATCTCTCCTGATAGATACACCAACTTGGTTAAGAAGCCGGGTGAGATAATATCTTATTTTCACATAATTAAAGGATGCTTGGAAGAAGGCAGGAGGAAAAGAATTGCACATGCCATCTCTCTTCCATCTCCAAACAACGTAGAATAAAGGAAGAGCCCCGATGTTGTGGAAATGGACATTAAATCTAGGCCTCACACTTGAAACCCAATACCAAGCCCACTGCAGTGGAACTCAGGGTCTAGGTAGAGAGTTCCACAGCCCCTTCCCCAGGGACAACATCTTCAGACTCAGGTGCTGTTGTTGTATTAATCAGACAAACAAGGAACTGCGTTCTCTACCCTTCCTTCCACCTTGAGCAACAGAGGGGATTCTTCTAAGATCCAGGCAGGATTCTGCAACAGACACCACAGCCTCATGACATTGGGTTAGACATCTGGCTGTATTCTAGGTTCAGGGAGAAATCTGAGGGAGTGAGCTATACTTTTTAGTTACATTCCCTGTTCCTTGTGAACAACAGTGCATTTACAACAAGTCTGGGCTTGAATTACCCATTAGTACTAAAACAATGACAACAACCTAATAACAGACCTATAACAAGCCTTGACTCACTGCTGTGGGTATGTAGTAGAGGTGACTATGGCTCAGAGACAAAAGCAGGCTACTTAGGATTTTTGAATAGAAATGCACAACAATTCCAGTTCTTTAAATTGTAATAATAGATATTTTTTCAGTGTGTAGATGATGTCACACTCAGAGAAGCATCAAGATTCCAGAAAAACATGTCCTCTCCTAACAATCTAAACTGCTACAATAAAGTACCTGAAAATGATGAACTAGTATCTAGATGGGAGAACTTTCACAGAATTTACAACAGCTGTTTTAAAATAATTGAAGCAGCTTCAAGAAAACACAGAGAAATGATTCAATATTCTAATAGAATGTCTTAACAGAAACATGGGATAAGTTTAAGAAAATCAAATCAGAAATCCATGCTCTGAAAAACATAATAGTGAAATTAAATAACAGAAGTCATAAATATTAGAATAGATCAAACAGACAAAATCATTAATGAACTTAAAGACAGGCTATTTGAGAATACACAATGCTCAGGGGCTGAAGAAGCTTATTATTATAATAAAAGAGCAAATCAAATTAAAATACTGATATCTTACAAAGTATCTTGTGTAATACAAAAATGCAACAAAACTAGAAATCAATAATAAAACAAGCTGGGAAATACTATAGTAAAGTGGAACTAATCAAAATTAAGTTTGAACAACTTCCTTGATCAAGAAGAAATCAAGAAGGAAGCTATAATTTGTCATGAAATAAATGAAAATGGAGACATTCTAATACTTATGAGATACAGAAAAAGATGTACTAAGTGGAGCATTACAGCCATCAGTGCCTACAGCAAAACAGAAAGAAGTCAAATAAACCATTGCAAAAATTAGAAAAATCAGAATGAACCCAAAATTTAGAAAATAGAAATAATAAAGATCAGAGAAGATAATACCTCCTTCCAGGAACGAATTACAGAGAATTTCTTCCCTTTCAGTTTCACCGAAGAGTTTGAGGAGAGTTGGCATTAAGTTGTCCCTAAATTTCTTGTAGAATTCAGCTGTGAATCCATCCAGGATCTGGGCTTTACTTTATTATTAAGGTTCTAATTACATTTTCAATTTCATGAACTGAAATTGGGTTATTCATCAGTTTTTCATCTTCTTGATCCAGTTTTGTTAATTCAACGTTTCTAGGAATCAATCCATTTCTTGTTATCTAGCAAAGGATTTTGAAGGAGGTATTGATGATTTTCTGTATTTCCACAAGTTATGTAGTGATCTCACTATTTTCATTCTTTATTGCGTGAATTTGAGTTTGTTTGATAATGCTGGTTAAGGGCTTATCAATTATATATATATTCTTTCAAAGAACCAACTCTTTGATTCATTAATTCTTTGTATCATTTTCTTAGTCTGAGTTGCATTAATTTCCACTCTGATCTTTATAATTTCTTCTCTTCTTTGGATTTTGGGCTTGATTTGCTCCTATTTTTCTAGATGTTTGAGGTGTAGCATCAGATTGTTTATTTGTATTTGTTGTTTTCCTGATGTGAGTATTCACCACAGTAAATTTATCCCTGAGGATTGCTTTCATTGCATCCCACATGTATTTGCATTTTTGTTTTCTGGTAGATGTTATTTAATTTATTCTTTAATTTCCTCTGTGATCCTCTGATTATTCAGGAAGATATTATTGAGTTTCCATGTGTTTATGCCATCTTATCTTTGAGAAAAGAGCCAAACAAGTTCACTGAAAAAAAGACAACCTCTTTAATAATTGGTGCTGGAAAAACTGGCTTTCTACATGCTGAAAACTGTATATCACCATGCACTAAACTAAAGTAAAATAGATCAAAGATATAAATGCTAAAAGAGAAACACTACATCTGCTGGAAGACAAAGTAGGCAGAAATCTTAAATATATGAGGGTAGGTAGAGAGTTCATGAACAAAAATCAAACTGCATAAGAAATAATTCACAGAACTGACAACTGGATCTCATCTTATTAAAAACTTTTTGCATGTCAAAAGAAATTTCCAACTGATTGAAAAGAAAATTCACTAATTGGGAAAAAAATCTTAGCCAACTCCCTTTCAGACAAAATACTATCTAGAACATATAAAGAATTTAAAAAATCAGGCCACTGAAATTTAAACACTCAAGCCAAAAATGGGCATCTGAGATGAATACACACTTCTCAGATGAAGGAAAACAAAGGGCTATAAATATATGAAATATATGAAAAAATGTTCAACATCATTGGTCACTAAAGAAATGCAAATTAAAACAGTGCTGATATTCCAACTCACTCCAGAAAGAATGGCCAAGATCACAAAATCAATCAATAACAAATGTTGGAGGAGCTATGGGGGAAAATGAACTCTTTTACAGTGTTGGTGGAAGTGTAGGCCATTGCAACCACTGTGAAAATCAGTTTGGAGTTTCCTCAAAAAGCTAGGATTAGAGGCCCCATTTGACCCAGCTATCCTGCTGTTGGGCATTTTCCCAGAAGAATGGAAAGCATCACACCAGAGTGCTATATGTGCCCCCATCTTTGTAGCAGCACAATGTGTCATAGCCAAATCTTGGAAACAACCCAAATGCCCATGAACTGAGGAATGGATAAAAAAGATATGATATTTTTATACAATGGAGTACTACTCAGCTATAAAGAGTGATCGCATTGAGGCTTTTATAGGTAAATGGGTGAGACTTGAGATCATACTCATGAGTGAAATAAATCAGACTCACATGTGTAAATACTGTATTGTGTCCCTAACATAAGAAACTAAAAGAGTAAATAAGATCCAAACCCTATAATAGATATTGTGAAAGGGTAAGTAACTGCTCAAAGGGGAAAAGTAACTGAGATAGGGGAAAGGAGAAAAGAAGGAAAGGAAAAGGAAAAAGATATAAATTTGTTTATATATACATAAAACAGCTAAGATGATTGTACTACTAATTCTATTACTTTTTTGTAAAAAACAGTTAATACTCATATGATTAGATCTCTTTTGCACGTGTATATCTGGTAATCTAACCAACTCTTTTGGAGGTAACAATATGCAGTATTAAAACCATTGCTAAATTCTTATCATCTTGTTTTGAAAGACTGTATTGCTATTTTTTTTGTTGTTCTTGTGATTGTAGTTTGTATGTCTCTTGTGTTTTCTTTTTCTTGTCTGTATTTTTTCTCTTTAAAATAAAAAAATCAGAGAAGCAATGAATTAACTTAAGGCTAAAAACCTTATGAAAGATCTACAATGTAATTCAGTTCTTAAGAAAGATAAAAGAGAAAACTCCTAGGAAGACTAAGAAACAGAAAAAACAATTCAAAATCAAAGGTAAAATGGAAGACTTTACTACTGACATCACAAAATATCAAGAGAGAGTATTGTGAACCACTATATTCAACGAATTTGATCATCTAGGAGAAATGCACAAATTATCTGGGTATGTACACCTTACAATGATCTAAGGAAGAGACAACCTGAAAAACCCAATAACATGTAGTAAGATTGAACAAGAAATAGAAATGTCTCATCAAAGAAATTCCAGGGGCTAGATGGTTTCACTTCTAAGTTCTTCAACACATTTAAGGAAGAACTACTACTAATTTTTCTTAAAGCATTTCAAAAACTGAAAAATAAATGCTTCCAAAGACATTCGGTAGAAACAAACCCCGATGGCCGAATAAGACAAGGACAAACCAAAGGGGAAAAAAACCCCTGTAGACTAGTATTTTTGATAAACATAAATGTATAAATCAGCAACAAAATCTTAGCCAACTGAATTCAACACCACATTAGAAATATTCACAATGATTCAGTGGGATATATCCCCGGAATGCAAGGGTGGGTCAACAAATATAATTCAATAAATATGGTGCAGTTTATCAGCACAGTAAGGACAAAGACCACATGATCCTCTCAGTAGTGGCAGAAAAGATGTCCAATACAATTCAATATCTTTTTAGGATAAAAACATCAAACAAATTAGGTATTGAATGAATGTACCTCAGCATAATAAAGACCATGTGTATGTTAATAAGTGACTACTCTATTGAATGAAAAGAGAAACTGACATGTTTTATGACATAGAACATTTCAAAGACACCTACCTTCATCCAATAGACTCAGGAGTTCTAGCCAGAGCAATCAGGAAAGAGAAAGAAATAAATGGCTTTCCAGTGGGAAAGAAGAAGTGAATTTTTATGACTATTTGGAAATGGCAATCTTACATGAAGAAAATTGAGTCAAAAGATTATTATAACTAACTAAATAATACACATTTGCAAAATACAAAATCAACATACAAAAGTCAACAAGATTGTTGTATATCAAGTAGTGATGTATCTGAAATAGATATCAAGAAAGAAATTTTACCTATGATTGCTACAAAACATACATAGGAATATATTTTATCAAAGCGACAAAAGATCTCTGCAGTGAAATTTAACAAACACTGATTAAAAAAAAGATGGAAGAAGATACACAGAAAGGAAAAGACACTCCAAATTTATGGATTGAAAAAGAACAGTAAATAGACTGATTCTTGCCTCTTGTTCTCCTTTAGTTTCAGTTTGCATAGAATGATAGAATTTTTTCCATCTTTTCATGTTTAGTCTGTTTCCTTACAGTTGAAGTGATTTCCTACTTTTTTTATACTGGTAAGAAATCTCAGGACCTTGCTTTTCCTGGGCAGGTGCTTATACAACTGAGCTACATCCCAGGCACTCTGTTTGTATTTTTGTTTCCTTATTTGTATGTGTTTTTTTGGGGGGGGAGACAACTTCTCACTCTGTAATTCAGGCTCGTCTTAAACTCACAGCAACTCTGGCTCTGCCCACTGGGTGCTGGAATGGCAGACTTATGCCAACATGGGAAGCTTGTGATTTTCTTATAGGTAGTACATAGTTACATGTTGGTTGTTTATTCATTCAACAATTTTATATTTTTTGATTGGAATATTTAATTCTTTTACATTTAAGAAAATTACTGAACAATTAGGACCTACTGTTGTCATTTGTTTTCTGGTTGTTTATAAATTGTTTGCTGTTTTTTTCTCTTTGTATCACTATGATTAACAGAATTTTCTCTAGAGGTGTGTTTTGATTCCTTACCATTCTATGTTTTGTGTATATATTAAAGGTTATTTTTGTAGTTCCCATGAGGATTGCAATAAGTATATTACACCATAACAGTCACTTAGAAGCTTATAATAGCTTAACTATGAATAAAAATCACTAGAATTTGTAGCCCACTGTATCCCTACATTTAAAATTTTTGATGTTACATTTTCTGCATTTTACTACATTTGTCTTTTAGCCTTAATGCTAAAAATACAAGGTATTTAAACATCAGTACTGTAACATCAAGACATTTTGAATTTGAATGTACACTTACTTTTACCAGACTGTGTTATACTCACAGCTTTTGTGTATGTGTTTTCATGACAAGCTCCCATTAGCATTTCCAGAATGACAGATATGGGGATGATAAACTTCCTCACATTTTGTGTATCTAGGAAAGGTTTTATCATTGTTTTATTTCTGGAGGGTAGATTTGATAGAAACAGTACTTTTGGTTGGAAGTTCATTTTCTTCAGTATTTTAAATAAAGGATACCACTCTCTGATGTCTTGAAAATCTGCTTTAATTATACTAAAACTTCCTGTTATTTTATTTGCTTCTTTTCCCTTGGTAATATCAGGATCCTGTCTTTGTTCTTGGCTTCGATAGTTTGATTACAACATATCTTGGAGTAATCTTGTTTGAACTGAATTCAGATTAGAAACCTGCATATTTCCTGTAACTGGATAACTATATCTTTCCTTAAATTTGAAAGTTTCCTATTATTTTTTAAATAAGCTTCCTATGCCATTGTCTTTCTCTGCTCCTGTAAACTTCTGTGTTTCAAATACTTTTGCTTTGGATGTTATACCATAAATCCCATAAACATTCTTTATTTTTAGAAATTTTTTTCTTATTTTTATAATTGTAAATACTTTGTTTGATTTCATAAATTCTTTCTTCTAGTTCATTATTTCTTCTATTGATGGTCTATAATGCATTCTTCATTTTATTAGTCATATTTTTCCATTCCAATATTTCTATTTCATTGCTTAAAGTATAATTTCAATGTTAAATTTCTCATATTGTTTATATAGTTGTCCTCATTTCATTGAATTGTTACTCTATGTTTTATGTGCATGCACTGAGCTTCTTAAAAAACATCTAGAATCATTTGTCAGAGAAGTTGGACATCTCTATTTTGTTGGAATAGTTTCTGGAAGATCATTCTGTACTGTCAGTATTATGTCTCCTTACTTTTTCATGTTTCTTTTTGTCTGATGTCGATGACTACCTATTTTATAAGGTAGATAATTATTACAGTTTTTGCAGAGTGGCTTTTTCTAGAGAAACTTGTCTAGAAATTCAGACAGAGATGGTGGGGAGGAGTGGACAAAATGGCAGAGGTGTGAGTGCTAGCAACACAGGACAAATTGTCTAGAGTATGGAAAAGGGTAACATGGAGAGGAATCAAAATGAATAGAGGTTACCTGGAAATGAGGTAAGAATGACAAAAGAGAAAGAAAAGAATTAAGTGATACAAAAGAAATAGAATACATTGCAGAGAAGAGAGGGAACCCTCTGCAAACTGTAAGCAGCTGAAAGCAGCACCTGCCACCATGATGGAGACAAAGTGAAACTAAAATCTTTTCACTTAGAACTGGACAGGGACTGAATCAGCAGCAATTGGAACCTGTAGGGAAAATGTGGGATACTTCTTCCAGAGTGGTCTTCCAAAGGCAACAGCCGGTGAGTGACTTCACTTGCAGTATGTACTACCATAATCATGAAATGAGAACTGGTGGGACTCTAATGCAGGGAAGGGGTAAGTGTTTGCAAATGGGTCGCAGAGCAGGCCCTTGGCTGTAAGCTGCATGTGACACTGTCCAGAGTGTGTGCGGGAAGGACACTGTGGAAGACAGCTAGAGGTCAGACATTAAGCTGGACAGGGTGCTTCTGAGAGGCTGGAGCTGGTGAACATAGGGCCAGTTCCTGCAGTCAAAGGCTGTACATCCTGGGTCACATGGCACTGGAAACTCTATTGATTCCCTACTAACACCGTATGCAAATGTCTGCATCCAGCATGGGTCTGGTGTTACCTTAGAATTCCAGCATGAATAGACACACATCTTGGCTTGAGCAATTCTCCTACTGTGGAGAGTCACATGTCCAAAATAATAGAGAACTTAATGAGAAAAGAGAGCCTCTCTCTCTCTCTCTCTCTCCTTTGTTTCTCTTTCTCTTTCTCTTTCTCTTTCTCTTTCTCTTTCTCTTTCTCTTTCTCTTTCTCTTTCTCTTTCTCTTTTTCTCTTCTTTCTTTCTTTCTTTCTTTCTTCTTTCTTTCTTTCTTTTTTCTTTCTTTCCCTTCTCTCTCTTTCTGTTTCTCTCTTTCTATTCATTTTCTACCCATTTTTGTTCCATTATTTTCCATTTTTTTTCCTTTTATGAATGTGTTTGTGCTTCTCTTCTCTTGGATTTTTCTTCCAGTATATTTTACAGGGGGTAAGGGAATTCTCCCTTATCTATTTTGTTCTACTTTTTTGCATCTCTTTGCCTGGACATCTTTCTCCTGTTTCTTATCCTTTCTTTTTTCTTCTTCCTCTTTTTATTTGTTTCACTTTAGTTTTTGTCTAATACTTTTATTAGTCATAGAATTTTTTCCATATCTATTTGTGCTAGTGACTGAGCCATTTTCCCTTGTTATGCCCATTTAACTATATAATATACATCTAGCACCTTTAAGGACCTTTGTCCTCTTCCTATTTCTTCCTTCCCATTCCATGTAGCAGAAGAGTTAAA
>PVJX010045966.1:0-12520 GCA_004027295.1 Dolichotis patagonum | reverse complement strand
TCTTTGAGGTCTGAAATTCTATCTTCACTTTTGTTGAGGCAGTTTTGCCAACTTTCAATGGAATTTTTGATTTCCTGTATATCTCTTTGAATTTGCTTCATGCATTCTGTTTGTTTCTTATGTTGTTCATTCAGGTTTTCCATCTTTTTGCCTTGTTCCTCTCATTTTTTAACTATGTCTTATTTCGATGTGTTCAACATTTCTTTCATTACATTTATCATTTCTTCTTTGTCCTTTGAGATTAATTCTGATTTGAGTTCTTTTATAGCCTCCCAGAATTGTTTCTTTATTTCAGTTGATATCATGTCAGGCATTTCAGGTGTATGGCTTATATTTTCTTCTATGTGCATGGCTGCTAGGCTTTCTTTGGATGTGGTGGAGGTTTGAGATTGAATTTTGCTCTTTCATCTTATCATTTTCCTATATTTCCAGTTGTCGAGTGATCTTCCAAATCTTCCTGTGGGTGTGCGATCTTCCAAATCTTCCTGTGTACTCATCACCTCATGAGTACACAGCTCCTCAGGACTGATTGGAGGCAATCTCCCTTGCCTTCAGTGGTGTTTCAGGAAGCTGGGTAGGGTCTTAACCACTGGGAACAATGGTCCAAAGCTCTCCCAAGTGAGCACAGTGTGCTGCAACTCACCTTGTGTACCTTCAGCTTCAGGAGCTCAATGGAGGTGGCTAGACATGGCCTAGTCAGCTAGATACCTTTTCATCTCTTGCTTGCACATACTATATGGTCCTCTAAGCTTATGGATTTTTCTAAGCTACAGATGCTATCTTTATCTGTAAACTGGGTTGTTTTTGTTGTTGATAGATGTAGAGATAATGCATGTACAATCATGAGCACAGCAGTTGGTACATAGTTTAGTAGTGGCTTAGATAATATTGTTTACCAATACTCTAATAAGCACTAAATCTTTAATTTCTTTTAGTTACTTTGTAGAGACCTGTTCTCCTAGAAAGCAATGGTAATACTGAACATCAGAGGCTTTCAAAATCCAAGATATTTGTATAAATTGAGGTAATCAATTTTATAAGAAAAAATTGTATTTTGCAACATGGAAATATATCTGATAATCTAATACTGTGAGAAAATATCTCTGTGCAATAATTTTATTCAAACATGCATATATTCTTATTTGGTCAGAAATCTATTTTCAATTTGAAGTTTTTGGAGTGCTGAGTAATAAAAGAATTTCTGAACTTAGTAATTAGTGCTACTCTGATGATTGCCAATCTAGTAACTTAGCCACAGAAACCTAAATATTTCTTAAAAATTGCTATTTCTAAAATATAAATTGGAACACATCATCCAGTCTTATTTAGATTCATAATTAATTTTGCATTTTATGAAAATTTAATTTATGAATGATATTTGGTGTGGAATACTGGAATCTTTCTTTTTCTTTTCTCTTATTGTGGTTTTATGAGACAAGGTCTTAATGTGTAGTTCAGTCTGATCTTGAAGTCACTATATAACCTAGCTTGGCCTCAGACTCACAGTGATCCTTCTGCCACAGTTTTCTAAATGTTAAGATTAGAAGCACATGTCACAACACCCAGATTGGAATACTGGAATTTTTAAGGAAAAGTCTTTCTTATTCTTTATATATTACTTATCTCATCTAGTGTGTCTTGAATCCTTTCTACTCTGTTGTTAATTCATATTTTTAAATTTTATTTTTGTGGTGCTCAAGATTAAACCTAGAACCTTGTGAAACTATGCCTGGGCTCTGTTACTGAGTTATGTTCCCAGGTCCCATACGTTGAAACTTAACCAACAAGGTGATGTTATTAGATATAACTTTGGATGTTGACAGATTCTGGAAACAGAGCCCTCATGAGTTAATTAGTGCTCTTGTATAGGAAACACAAAAAGAATTTCTGGCCTTCCACCAGAGGAGGTTGCAGAGACAAAACTGCCAGTCTAGAAAGCAGGCTCCTACTGAAATCTGAATCTCCCAGTGCCTTGATCTTGGATCTCTTAGTCTCTAGAATTGCGAGAAATTAGTATCCATTGTTTATAGACTCACTGGACTGAAATTAAACATTACAAAAACTTTAATGCTATAATTTTAATATTCTGACATTCACATAAGCAAGTATAGGAGCAGCAAAACAAAAGCAAAAAGAAAAGTTTTTGGAAAACTTTTGACAGTAATGATTTGTGATAAGATGATACTAGAGAACAAGGTACTATTATTTTGGGTGGAAGCAACTCCTATTATGTAACATATTTGAAAGTTATATTTTAACTGAAATTGACAATTCAGAAACAAAATACACTTTCTGTGCCACCAGACAAGTAATCTGAGTATTATGGAAATATTAAGAAATAATAAATAATAATAAGCACATCAGTGCTTATGATTCTGAATTTTGGACTAGACATCTCCGGGTTTGGGTTTTATGTAAGACATTAACTGGATGCATGAACTTGGTCAATTTGTTGAATTTCACTGAATCTTATTTGTGAAATTCTCACATAATTGTTAAGAAGATGTAGAGATAATGTATGTAAAAACATGAACATAATATATGGCACATAGTCTAGTCTTGCTTTAAAGAATATTTTCTATCATTATTATGTTGATACTAAAGCTTTTGAAGTTTTTAAGTTACTGAGGAGCCACTTAGCAAATTATGAAAACAAAAATTCCCCCAAATTCTTCCCTAAGCATATTTCCAGGAGCAGTCAGTAGTCAATTAAACCGAAGCTGTTAGGAAAAATTGAAAGCTACAGAGAGGAACACAGGTAAATCTAGTCAAAAAAGTCTAAGACACACCAAAAAGATAAATTTTCAATATGAGCTGGGAAGAGATGAAGTTGAAGATGTCATCATATTTACCAAAATTTTTTTGGTAACAATGCAGGTTATTCTTCTAAAATATTTTGATAATACTTTCATTTTAAAAAGAAATTTGTTATATTATCTACATTTTACACTTATATTTTCTTATATGAAGTTCAAATTATTTTGATTCCATTTTCCCTTTGTATATCCTGCACTGTAGAAACCCAGCCTGCTAGGAATGCTTAACTGGAGGAGTAAGTGGAGATTAAAGACAAGATACAGAGATAATTTTGAAAGAGGGAGGCCAGGTAAGATGGTGCAGGCCTGTAATTGCAGTACTCAGGAGGCTGAGGTAGGAAATTTGCTGCCAATTCAAGGCCAGCCTGAACTGCATAGCAAAATCCTATCTCAAAAAGACAAAAACCCAGACAAAACAAAACAAAACAAAACAAAACAAAACAAAACAAAACCCAGAAAGTAATTGAAGTCAGGGGGGAGGGTGGGCTTGTTTCTGGTGGGCAAAAAGCCCTGAGCCTCTGGCTCATCTTGGTTTTATTCAATTTAGGCAAGTGTACCTGAGTACACTTTGCAAATAATTAGAAACAGATGAATTTTCCATTAACTTAATTTCTTACTCTCTTGCTTAAAATAAAAAGAAACAGAGTGGCAGAAAGGACCAAGAAACAAGACTCAACAACATGCTGAATAAATGAAGCACATTTAACTCAAAAAAGTAATTTATGGATTTAAACTCAAGGTTGAAAAATAATATTCCACTGAGAGAAACACACAAAAAAAGCAAGGATAGCTATGTTATTTGTCAACAAAATGGATTTCAAGTCAAGACTAATCAAGAGAGATAAAGAATTCACTAATCACCAAAGGGAAAATTACAAGAGGAAGAGGTAACAATTATAAATATATATGCACCCAATACCAGTGCACCCAACTTTATAAAACAAATATTAACAGATATGAAAACTCAAGTAAGCACTAACACAAATGTAATGTGGAGCTCAATATCACAACTATACAAAAAATTGACAAAGAAATACCAGTACTGAAACAAACTATTTAACAAATAGGCTTAGAAGATGTCTACAGAGTGATCCATGCCAAATCAGAATACACATTCTTAGCTGCACATGAGATGATCTCCAAAATAGAACACATACTAGTTTAGTAGAACATGCTTAAGTAAATGTAAATGAACTGAAATTATTTCATGCATATTATCAGGCCATAGTGCAATCAAATTAGAAATCAATAGTGAAAGAAACCAGAAAAACTACACAAACACATTAAAATTAAATAACACTGTCCTGAACAATCAATGAGTCACAGAAGAAATTAAAGAAGAAATTAAACAGTGCTTACAACTAAAGGATAATGATGATAAAACATCAAAATTTATCAAATACAATAAAAAGGAATTATATAGTGTGAATTCTCATATCAAGGAAACAGAGTGAGCTCAAATATACCATATAATGTTGAACCTCAAACTCTAGAATAAAAAAAAAACAAAGTCAAGCCCAAAGCTTATACAAGGAAGGAAATTGTGAGGATCATAGCAGAAATTTATGAAATTCAGGTTCAGAAAACAGTAAAATGAATCAATGAATTTAAGAACTGATTCTTCAAAAGACTAAATAAAATTGATAAACTCTTAGCTAATCTTAGCAAAAAAGAAAAGAACTCAAATCCATGCAAATAAGAAAGAAAAAGGTGAAATCACAATGGAGCTTGCACAAAACTAGAAGGTCATCAATACTTTGAGAATTTATATTCTAATAACATGGAAAACACAGAAGAAATGGACTGATTTCTATATATATAAAAATTACTGAAGCTGAATCAAGAAGATATAATAATTCAAAATAAACAAATATTGAGCAATGAAATTGAGCAAATAATTAAATACCTACCAACAAAGAAAACCCCTGGTCTGAATGGAGTTACTGCTAAACTTTAAAAGATATTTAGAGAAGATCTAAGGCCATTAATCTTCAAATGTTTTAATGAATTTGAAAGGGAAGCAAGATTCCCAAACTCATCTCTGGAAGCAAGTATTACCCTGCTACCAAAACCAGAGAAAAATCTAACCAAAAGAGAGAACTATGGACCAATCTCCCTCAATAAAAATAAAAATAAAAAATAAAAATCCTCAATAAAATACTAGCAAGCAGCACACAAGAAATCATCAGGAAGATTATACACCATGACCAAGTGGAATTCATCTCAGGAATGCAGGGATGGTTCAAAATATGCAAATCAATAAACATAACCCACCATATTAAGAGAGCCAAAGACAAACATGATATGATCATTTCAATAGATGCAGAAAAAAGTTTTCGATAGTCAAATAAGCATTCAGGATAAAAACCCTATAGAAAATTGGAATAGGTTGCTCTTTTTCTCACTGATATAAACCTCTCTATCATGAACAAACATGCAACATTCTATTAAATGGTCAAAAACTGAAAGCTTTCACTCTAAAATCAGGAATAACACAAGAATGTTCACTATCAACACTCTTATTCAGGATAACATTAGCCAGAGCAATTAGACAATAGAAATATTGGCATCTGAGATGCATTCACACTTCTCACAGGAAGAAGTAAAAATGGTATTATATAAACACATGAAGGTGTGGCCTGTGAGCCAAAAGGGTGTGCAGCAATTTCCATCCCACAGAAAACCTTTGACATATCACTCTGAGACTGGTAGGGCCCCATCCAGCATCCTACATCACCAGAGGACACACCAAAAGTTCCCTCCAGACCTATTTAGGCCCTGCCCAGTAACCCATGAGTGGTCCATGGCTGCCTGTGCTCTGTCTTGCAAGCTTAAAAGATGCACAGCAATCCCCATCCCATGGAGAAGCTTTGGCACCTCGCTCCAAGACTGGTAGGAACCTTCCCCATACCAGAAGATGCACAAGAAGGTCCCTCTAGGCCTATCTGGGCCCCACCCAGCAACCCCCTAGTGGCCCCCACCTGCCTGCACTATGCCTCAAGAACCAAAAGTGAGCACAGTGATTTCCATTCCACGGGGAAGCCTTGGTGCATCCATCCAAAACTCTTAGGCCATACCCAATGAACCAAAGAGGCTGGGAATAACCTGGTGAAACTCCCTGCAAAAGGGATAGATAGTCTCAACCCAAGAAACAACTGAGATTTTGCCTTCTGCTTCCCTAAGGGAATATAGGAAAATGGCAAAATGAAAGAGCAAAATGCAATCTCAAACCTCCAGCCCATCCCAAGAAAGCCTAGGAGACATAGACATAGAAGAAAATGTAAGCCATATACTTGAAAACCCAGGAATGATAGTGACTGAAGTAAAGAAACAATTCTGGGAAGTTATAAAAGAATTCAGATAAGAAATAATCTCCCAGGTAAAAGAGGAAATGATAAATGTAATGAAAGAAATGCTGAACACATCTAAAGAAGACTTATTAAAAAAATTAGAGGGAACAATGCTAAAAGATGGAAACAAATGAACATTATAAGAAATAAACAGAATGCATGAGACAGATTCAAAGAGATATACAGGAAATCAAAAATTTCATCAAAAGTTGGCAAAACTGCCTCAACAAAAGTGAAGATAGAATTTTAGACCTCAAAGAAAAGATTGCAGCTAGTGAACAGGAAAGGAAGGATCTTTTAAAAATAACAAGGAACCAGGAAATAACAATTCAATAACTGCAGGAGGATACAAATAAAAACAACATAAGATTGACAGGTATAAACTAAAAAGAAGGTGACAGCACAAATGATATCAAGAGGCTATTTACAGAAGTAATAGCTGAAAATTTCCCAAACATGAGAATGAAAACTGAGATACAGATAAATGATGCATACAGAACTCCACATAGCCATAACCAAAATAAAACTACATCCAGATAAATAATAATTAACATCCCAGAAATCCAACATAAGAACAGAATATTAAAAGCTGTTAGAGAGAAAAAACAGATCACCTATAAAGGAAAACCTATCAGAATCACAGGAGACTTCTCAACACAAACACTGAAGTCAAGAAGAACATGCAATGAAGTATTTCAGGACCTATAGGAAAACAACTTCAAACCCAGACTGACATACCCTACAAAACTGTCCTTCAAATTGGATGGAGAAATAAGATACTTCCACAACAAAGAAGAGCTGAAGAACTTCATGACCACCTAACCAACCCTGCAAAGAATACTGAAAGACATTCTACTTGGACATAGGAAAAAACCACTAAGGATGGCAAAAAATTAAATGGAGGGAAAATGTAAAGAAAGCAGAAAGATAACATGTAAAAAATATACCAATATATATCAGTTATAAGAAACCCATCTAACCCAAAAGACATAAAGAAGAAATTTGGTGCATAGATATTTAAGATTGTTATCACTTCCTCTTAAAAATTTCTCCTATGTTGTACATAGTGACTTACTTTATCTCTTTTGATCATTCTTGGTTTGAAGTTCATATTGTCTGCAAGCAGAATAGCTAACCCTGCTTTTTTTTTCTTTTTTGGTTCCTGTTGCATCAAGTGTTGGTGTCCATCCTTTGACTTTGAGTCTGAGTTTCCTTTTAGGTTAGATGGGTTTCTTGTACACAGCATATGGTTGTATGTTGTTTCTTGATCCATTCTGCCAGTCTGTTTTTTTTAATTGGTGAATTGAGGCCATTTATGTTAGTGGTTATACCTGATATATATTGCTTTGGGATTCATCCCAGGAATACAAGGAGGTTTCAACATATGCAAATCAATAAATGTAATCCACCATATCAATAGAGCCAAAAATAAGAATCACATGATCATTTCTATAGATGCAGAAAAAGCTTTTGATATGGTCCAACACTCATTCAAGTAAGAACCTTACAGAAAACTGGAAGAGATGGTCTTTACCTCAATATAATAAAAGCTATGTATGACAAACCAACAGCCAACATATTATGAAATGGCCAAAAACTAAAAGCCTTTACCCTAAAATCCAGAATAAGAGGAGGATGTTCATTAGTACCACTCGTATTCAATATAGTGCTGGAAATACTAGCCAGAGCAATTAGACAATAGAGAGAAATAAAAGGAATAAGGATAGGAAAAGAAGAAGTTAAATTTGCAAATGACATGACACTCTAGATAGAGGACCCCCCCCCAACTGCATTGAAAGACTCCTAGGTATAATAAGTAAATTCAGTAATGTAGCTGGATACAAAGTCAACACTCTCAAATCAATAGCATTCCTATACACAAACAACAAATTCAAAGAGAGAAATAAGAAAAGCCACAGCCCCCCAAAATGAAATACTTAGGAATCAATCTAACAAAAGAAGTAAAAGATCTATACAGGGAAAATTATAATACCCTGAAAAAAGAAATTAAATGGAATCTCAGAAAATTAAAAGACATTCCTTGTTCATGGAATCTGTATTGTTATACAGATTTATTGAAATCCCAATCAAAATACTGCTAGCATACCTTACAGACCTAGAGAAAACATTCCTAAAATTCATCTGGAATCATAAAAGACCTAGAATAGCAAAGGCAATTCCAAGGAGCAAAGGCAAGGCAGGAGGCATCACAATCTGTGACTTGAAGTTATACTACAAAGTTACTGTAATAAAATCAGCATGTTACTGGAAAGAAAACAGACTTGAAGATCAATGGAATAGATTAGAAGATACAAGTACAACTACCAGCCCACTGATCCATCTTATCTTTGATAAAGTGGCCAAACACATTCACTGGAAGGCAGAAAATGTATTTAATAAGTGGTGCTGGAAAAAATGCCTTTGCATATGCTGAAAACTAAAAGTAGACCCATGCCTATTACCATGTACTAAAGTAAAAATGGATCAGAGATCTAAATATTAAAACAGAAACACTAAATCTGTTGGAAGACAAAGGAGGTTGAAATCTTGAAGACATAGGGGTAGGTAGAGAATTCTTGAACAAAAATCAAACCACATGGAGGAATACTTCCCAGAGTCAATAACTGGGATCTCATCTTTTTAAAAATTTTATGCATATCAAAAAATATCTCCAACAGTGTAAAAAGGAAATCCATGAATTTTGAAAAAATCTTAGTCAACTGTCCCTTAGACAAAGGATTTCTGTCTAGAATGTATAAAGAATTAAAAAAAAACCAGACCTCCCCAAATTGAAAGACCCAACCCAAAAATGGACCTTTGAGATGAATACATAGTTCTCAGATAAAGAAATACAAATGGTAAATAAATACATGAACCTTGTGGGAGTGAAGGGAGGGGAGTAGTCTACAAATAAAGAAGGTAGAGGATATTGTTAATAGTGTAACAGGACTTAAAATCTACATTGTTCTCACCATTCTGTTTAGATCTATTATATTTTATTCCAGTTTGTCTACTTACACTAGATTTGAGGGCACAGACAGCTATCCCCAAAATAGCAGGATATATTATGGTAATCATCCTTAATTTCCTATTAACTTAATCTGAAGCCCCATATAACTTACAGTGGCTTATTATGACTGATCTTATTTGAATCTGGTTTGTTAGATTGCTGTTTTGTATTGACTGATTTTATTGAAATCTGTTATGATTGATAGTATCAAGTCTAAGAGTATAGGCAACTATACTGAAGATGACAAGATTCACTAAGATAACCACTCTGGTTTGATTATTACCTGCTTTTGAACTCTTATAATGTCTCCAACCAATGTTTTGTTTTTATTAATATTGTTATATACTGCTGAGACATCATAGTAACCATTGTGGATCACCTTGTATTGTGGGGTTTTTTTGGTACTGGGGATCAAACTCATGACTGCGTGCTTGCAAGGCAGGAGCTTATGCCACTGAGCTAAATCCTCAGCCCTGTATTGTGGTTTTATATGACATTTTCATTTCAGGTTTTTCTAGGAATTTGTTTTGTTTTGTCTTGCTTTGTTTTGTTTTTCTCTCTAATACAGAGAAGATAGATATACATGTAGAGACTCATGCATACATAGAACTTATAAACAGTGTATGAGAAGCATGAAATCCAGCAATACTATCATTCTTTGTTCAGAGTGATTTTAGCCTGTTTATTTTTTGTTTAAGCTCAACATACATGAAAGTATGGACAGCTATTTTGAAGAGAATGAAGGAAACTATGTCAGTTTTTGTTGGCTTCCTTATTGTCTGTTTTTGAAGACCTAAAATGCCTTCTTCATACTGCTCAGATCAGTTCCATACTATGTTGTTTCATGTGAATTCTCTGTATGTGAAGATATGGACAACTATTCAGAAGAAAATAAGAGACAATATGATAGATAGTTAGGATCTCTTATTGTCTTGCTTTGAAATTTATGTCTCTTACATTGCTTTCTTGTGTTCTGTTTTGTTCTCTTTTGTTGTGTTTAATTTTACCCTCTTTAAAATAAAAAAATAAATACATGAAAAAGTCTTCAGCATCATTGGTCATTAGAGAAATACAAATTAAAACCACACTGAGATTCCATCTCACTACAGAAAGAATGACCAGGATAAAGAAAATTACCAACAACAAATGCTGGAGAAGCTGTGTGGGAAAAAGGAACTCTTCTGCACTCTTGGTGGGAGTGTAGACTGGTGCAACCACTTGGAGGGTCAATCTGGAGGTTCCTCAAAAAGCTAGGATTGGAAGATCCATTTAACCCAGCTATTCTACTTCTGGGCATATTCCCAGAAGAACTGAAAACATCATATCACTGTTCTATATGTTTATCCATGTTTATAGCATCACGATTTGTAATAGCCAGATCTTGGAAACAATCTAAATGCCCATAAACTGAGGAATGGATAAAAAAGTTATGGTAGTTTTATACAATGGAGTACTACTCAGCTATAAGGAATGATAATGTTGAGATACAAGTAAATGAATGCAACTTGAGACCATTCTCATAAGTGAAATATATCAAACTCACATGTGCAAATACCATATTGTTTCCCTAGTGTAAGAAATGGTAAGGGTACATAAGATACAAAATCCTCAATAAATACAGTGAAATGGTAAGTATCTGCTCAAATAAGGACCAAAAATGTGTAATGGATATTGTGAAGTAGCAAGGTAACTTTCAAATGGGAAGGGCACAATGGAGGAAAGTGGGGGAAAGGAAGGATGAGAAATAAAAGAATAAATTAGAAAGGAAAGATAAAATGGAAACAAACATTTTTTGAATAAGAAAGGAAAGTAGGGAAGAAGGAAGGGAAGAGAATGGGGAAAAACAAGAGTTGAGGTATATCATGTATGAGTACAATTTCTGTCTGATGAATGTGAACATTTTATATATATAAACTACCAATAAACTTAATGATAGTCCAAAATGTACATTAAAATTGTAATCATTGAAATATTCTTGCAGGACAGAAAATTCATGAAGGGGTAGAATTTGCTTTATTATGCATAAAATCTAAAGTGATGGTAATTATGAAAGCATGATATTGATGAAGGCATTGATAAAGACCAATGAGACAGGAAAAAAAAATAAAAAGAGCTCAGATACAGAAAGATAGGAAAACTTGGTACCTGATGGAGTGGCCTTGTATGTCAGTCAGAATATCTGAACTAACCAATAAACTGAACAGGACAATTAATTAGTAAAGTGATAAAAGTACAATTGAATCCCTACCTTGAACTATATACAAAAGTTGAATAAAAAATTTAACTAAGGAGAAAACCTTTATCATTTTATAAGAAAATATAGGAAAATAGCTTTAAAGTCACAAGACACAGAAAGGGTCAAAAGCATAAAGCATAAAAAGTTTTTAAAACTTGCATACATTAAAATTAAACTGTTTAACAAAAAATCATAATTATGGTAAAAAATGTAACATAAAATGAGATAAGGTATTTGTAACACAAACAAATTTGGTGCAAAAGAACTTTGGTGTGAAGAACTTTGCAAACTGAAAAAAGGGTGTACAGTTTTATAGAAAAAAGAAAATATCAGCAATATCACAGAATAGAAATCAGGGAAGGTAAAACATACATACTATGGTGATAATTTTACTAAAAGTAATTTTAATAAAAATAAAATATGCATCATATGGGTAAAATTTTTAAAGTCTAAATGAGGATGTGAAGCAATAGCAGATTTATACACACAATGGGATACAAATCAATTTAGGTACTATAGTAAGAAATTTGGAAAAAGACAGTGAGTGATTCAAAGATGCCTATGATCCACAGAAGCCTAAAAATCTACTTATAGGTATACAACTGAAAACAAAGTTCATGCACAATGCTAAGGAAACATGAACAAAAATCTTTAGAGTAATATTGTTTATAACAGGAAAAAAAGGAAACAAAGTATAAGTCCATCAATGAAACAGAATTCTATATTTCTGTGCTAACATATTACTCAGCAAAAATTCAAAATGGAAAAAGAATGTTATTATATGTAACTACTTAGAATTTAAACACATATAACATACAGTCCAAGTCTCTCTCTCTGTTTCTCTCTGTCTCTGTCTCTCTCTGTCTCTCTGTCTCTCTCTCTCTCTCTCTCTCTCTCTATATATATATATATATATATATATATTAAAAATACACAAGGCTTCACCCCCAGGAAGTCTCCCAGAAAGCAGCATCTCGGGCTGTCTCTTTGGGACTCGAAACTCTCGGACCCGTAGAGTGGCCTGGGCTGTTTGGATGGAAAGTCTGTGCAGACCTGCATCTCCGCGCTACTGTTTGGGGCTGGTAGGCCCGCCCTTCATCCGCAAGGA
>PVJX010045965.1:0-12463 GCA_004027295.1 Dolichotis patagonum | reverse complement strand
ACAGTATAGTGAAATTGGCACAGAACATCACAGCAGGTCACCAGGACAACAGTAACAGGCAACATTGTATATCTCGTTGTCTTCACAATAGTTGTTCTTCTACTAGGTAGAGCAAAATCAAAGAAATACACAACATTATAGAACACATCAACACAGTATTGAATAGAGCAACACCATTAATCAGGACAAAGCAAAACGGTGATAAAAATATCTGCCTTCAGAGATAGTAGAAGGAAACTCCCCCGACTTGCTGTACCAAATGTGGTCACCTCCTAAGAGATACCCAGATCCCTGGATCCCAACTGTTACGGGGGAGGGGGTGGTGGTATGTTTGATTCTAAGCCCGCACCCCAGTAGGCAGCAGGCTGGTTACTGGTTGGCTCCGCGCCCTAAGTTCCAACATGGCGCGGATCTTAGGAAACGCTCTTGCTTCTTGTTTACCCGCCCTGGGGTGGCCGCGGCTTGCCAGACCACAGTCACTCTCCAGGGCGGCAGGCTGCTTACTGGTTGGCTCTGCGCCCCAAGTTCCAGCATGGCGCGGATCTCAGGAGACGCTCTTGCTTCTGGTTTCCCCGCCCTGGGGTGGCCGCGGCTTGCCAGACCACCTCTTATTTGGATTCTAACTAGTATGTTTTAGAGGCAAATGTCTTAAAGACATTTTTGCCAGGGGTGTTGGTGCACCCCTGTAATCTCGGCACTTGGGAGGCTGAGGCAGGAGGATCATCCATGAGTTCAACACCAGCCCAGGCAATAAATCAATTCAAGGCCAGCCTGATCTCCATAATGTGCAACTTTGTCTCAGAGAACAAAACAAAACTCAAATAAACAAATAAAAGAGACTTTTTTTGGTACTGGGAATTGAACTCATGACTTCAAGCTTAAGGCAGGCGCTGTGCATTGAGCTATAATCCCAGCCCAAATAAGACATTTTTGAGATTCTCATGAAAATGTGAATAGTAGCCAACTATTATTATCACATTAGGTGTGGTAATAGCATGGTATATAAGTAAAAATAAGATCTTTCTTAGGGAGTCATAAATATTAATATAAGAAATGACAATGTCAGACAATTGCTTTAAAATATGTTGGGAGTGAGCACAGTGGTTAGAAAATAATTACTCACTGACACATGGAGGTTCTTCATACTGCTTTGTCTTACTACTACATCCACTCCCAAAACTGAAGAAATTTTATTATTTCCTTGTTTTATTCTACATATATAATCCTAAGCAATATTCTATGCTTGATTTTGAACTTTATATATGTATCAAAATTTTAAACCATTGGTTATGATAATTTTATCAGATAAAATATTACATCAAATTAGAAAAGATGACTTAAAAATTAAAGCCATGTCATTCATTAAAGAAATTAATACTTATTAAAGGTTTACTAAATGACCACTAGAGGGAGTATAAGTTTAGTGACTGAAATACGGGGAGGTAGGTTAACAATTTGTGAGCAGTATGAAGAGAAAATGATGAAAGTGAAAGAAAGGAAAAGGTTTGTTTGGTTTTTAAAAACTTCTTCCTAAGACTGACGTAATCTTCAGGAAATCAAGAATGCACAGCACATAAACACATAGCAGGGGTGACTCTAGGAAGTGTAGTTGTAGGACACTTAATTGAAACCCTCAGAAATCAGAGGGCTAGGAACATGATCATGACAAAATAAACTGACTCTGGGACTGGTAAATTCATTTTTTGGGAGCCTTAGTTAAAATCTGTAAAATATCCCTAAACAGCAACCTAAGTACTCCAATTATAGTTAACAAGAGATTTGTGCAATATGTTTTGCTTAAGTTTCACAAATACGTAATGAATGTTCAGTTCAAACACTGAACAATTTCTGGTTATAGGTCACAAGTTTTCATAAATTCTATACTTGTTTTCTATCCTTTAAGCAAGTTTTGTGAAATTAAACTTTCTTTCTCATTAAATTGAGCAACATTCCTAAACATTCCTTCAACTTCTGCTGACAAGGAAATCTAATCATATTTGTTCTCAAACATCTTTATGTACATAAAAAGAAACATTATGTACTCTAAACCTTAGTACCTATTGACCATCCCTGCTCCATACTCTGACCAACCTTTGGTAACCATCATTCTATTCTAACCTGTTATGAGATCAACTTTTAAATTTCTTAAAAAATTTTATCTTTTTTATTTTAAGGAGGGAAATAATAAAAATCATGAAACAGAGTTTCAAAACAGGTTAGTAGGAGAGTTAAATAATTGATACATTGCAAATTGTTGTCTTCATAGTAGTTATTCAGAGTATAAGACATAGGCATGATATCTTGTCCAAACAATATTAGCACAAATCTTTCTTTTCAATGAACTAAAAGAAATCAGCTATATAATTATCTTAATTATCTTGTGTATAAATATATTTTTTTCTTTTTCCCTTCTCTCCTTCCCTCTTTCCCCCATCACAAGAGATCAAAATTTTTAGATGAACAGTATTCCATTATGCATGGGTACCACATTTTCTTTATTCATTCATTATTTGGTAGGCACTATCTCCATTTCTTGGCTGTTAGGAATTATGCTGAAATGAACAGGCTTGCATATGTCTCTTCAACATACTGACTGCCTTTCTTTTACATATAGATCAAGGAGTGATATTGCTGGATCATATAGTAGTTCTGTTTACAGTTTTTTGTATAATCTCCATAATGTTTTTGCATAATGCCAACACTAGTTCGTATTTCCACCAACAGTGCACAAGAATTCCTTTTTCTCCATAGCTTGGCCAGCATTTATTTCCTTTAGTCTTTTGATAATAGCCATCCTCACTTGAATAAGGGGATACCTCATTGTGGTTTTGATTTGCATTTCCCTGATGACTAGTGATACTGACCATCTTTTTCATGTGCCTCCTTGGCCATCTGTATTTCTTCTTTTGAGAAGCATCTATTTAGATCTAATGGCTAATTTGTATCAGATCGTTTGGGGGTTTTTTGTCTGAAAATCCAAAATCCATAACTTTTTGAACATTAACATGACACCACAAGTAGAAAATTCTATAGCCTGAAACTGTTTCATACACAAATTTATTACAAATGTTTATATAAAATTACCTTCAGGTTATGTGTATATGGTGTATGTGGAAGGTAAGTGACTTAGACTTAGGTCCCATCCTCAAGATAACTCACTATACATATATAAATATCCCTAAATCCAAACAATTTTAAAATCTGAAATATTTTTGGTCTCTAGCATTTTAAATAAGGGATAGTCTGAAATTCCTCCAGTACCACAAATCTAATCATTTTACTTTTTTGCTTAAAAACTTCTAATGGCTCTCACATATCCATAAGATAAAATTCAAATTCTACATTATACCATAAAAAAATCCTTCACAATCTGACTCCAACCTACTGTTCCAGTTTCTATGACTGCTAATCATTTTTCATTGCACTGTGATTAAGATAAAGTTATTTGTTCCTCAAACCCTTGTTTTTTCAGCATTAGTCTTTCACATACTTTAACTAGGAGAATCCTACTCCTTGTCTACCCGCTAAAATCCCACTTGTACTTTAAAGGCTCAGCTCAATTATTGTTTCCTTTGCAAAGCCCTTTGCATTCCATCAAGCAGAGTATTTGATTCCACTCATGTGCTTGCATGGAATTTTGGTATTTACTAACTTAAACCACTAGATGTTTTGTGTCTGCACGCTACAACAAATTAACACTAAAAGGTGAGGGACATGTTATTGTCCTTACTCAGAGTATAAAGTCTGGCTCATTATCAGAATTTAATAAATATTTGTTTAGATCTCCATTGTTTTAAAATTATTTGCTATGATAGTTCTTAAAATTACTAAATGAATAGGCATACTTTAAGATGATTTCATCCAAAATAGTTGAAAATATGGATTGCTATTCTGTACTTATTGATGACAACCAACCATGACTTCATGAACTGTGCAAGTGTTTTCATTTAAATTTAGTGGAAATCCAGCAAAAAAAGGTCATTTTAGACTTTATGTATAGAAATACTTACTTCTATATTTGGCAGAGTTATTGTCACCTGTTCACCTTTGCCAACCTCCAAATATCCTTCACAAGAAGTGTCAATAGAAGCAGGTTTGAAGTCATCTAAAAATAGATATAAACTTTACATGAAATTACCTTCAGGCTACATGTATAAGGTATATATGGATGATAAATAAATTTCATATTTAGACTTGGGTCCCATTGCCAAACATTATGCATATGCAAATATTTCAAAATTCAAAAACTCCCGAAATCTGAAACATTTCTGGTTCCAAGCATTTAGGAAAAGGGATATTCAACTTACACTCTAAAATCTTTCCAAAACCACAACTCTCATTATATTGCTTCTTTGCTTAAAAACTTTTAATGGTTCTCTAAAATGAATTTTTTATAAAATAGAAGAATAAATGAATATAAAAATAAGCATATATCAGAGTAGTAAAATTGTTTCAATAAGTTAGCAGTTAAAATGGTTTAGAAGAATGTTCATATTAGAAATAAAATACAAAGCCAGGCCTGTTGGAGCATGCCTGTAATCCCAGAATTTGGGAGGCTGAGGCAAGAAGATTGCTATGAGTTTGAGGCCATCCTGGGCTACATAGTGAGTTCAAAACTAGCCTGAACTGCATAGCAAAACACTGTCTCAAGCAAACAAACAAAATAAAATACAATATAGTTTATTATTTTTTTCTCTTTTTTCTTTTTGTCATACCTGAGATTGAAACCAGGGCCCTTAGCTGTGTTCCCAGACTTTTTAAATTTTAAATTTTGAGACAGGATCTAAGTTACTTGTTGCTCAGGCTGGACTTGGACTTGTGAGTGCTGAAATCACAATTGTGTGCCACCATACATAGGTCCCAGTTTAATTTCATATGCTTAATTCTTTAAAAAGAAGTATTAGCTATACTCTAAAACAATATTCCTGAAACCACATTTAAATTCTGTTTAAAGTGAATTAGACTAAAAAGTTCTACTGCTAAAAGCTAAATAATGCTCGTGTTGGCACAACTTGCTGAAAAACTAATATAGACAGGACATTTTTAATTTTCAGTCTTTTTCTCCCATCATTTTCTTTTTCATAAATTAATTTTATTTTTTTATTTTAAAGAGGTAAAACTAAACATAACAAAACATATCAAAAGAAACATATACTAACAAAACAAAACATATCAAATGAAAACAATGTAAGTGACACAGATTTCAAAGCAAGATAACAGGATATCTACCATGGCTACCATAATGTCTTTTGTTTCTTCCAAATAGTTGTCCATATCTTCACACACAATGAATCCATAAAAAACAAAACAGTATTAAACTGATCAGAACAGTGTGATGAATGCATTATAGGCCTTCAAAACCAGACAATAGGGAAATCAACAATGGCTGCCATAATGTCTCTCGTTCTCTTCAAAATAGTTGTTCATACCTTCATGTATGTTGAAATTAAATAATACAAAACAGACTAAGACCACTCTGAATAAAGAATACTGGATTTACTGGATTTCACAGCATGACGACACGGTGTCAGCAACGGATACCATAATGTCTCTTTTTCTTCAAAGTAGCTGTTCATTTCATCACGCATAATGTAATCGATTCTCATATACTGTTTAGGGGAAGTTCTAGGCGTGTAGAAGCCTCTACATGTATACCTATCCTTTCTGTATTACAGGGAAAAACAAACAAACAAAAAAATTACTAGAAAAACACAAAACAAAAAAGGCAAGTAAATAACAATAGCAAAAAGCCCAAAACAACGATGATATAGGCCTTTAAAACAAAGTGGTAGGAGCATAACTAGGGTTGTTATTTTACATAATGTTCTTCAAGAGTTACTCACATAACCAGACACTAACATGCAAAATTGTTCCAATCCTATGTTAGCTGTTTTGTTCCAAGAACTTATGGAATTTGTAGCACAATCATCTTAGCTAGCCTACGTGTGATTGTACAATTTTAGATATTTTTTGATTTTCCCTTCCTTTTACTTTTTCCTCCTTTTCCCTGATGTATTATTTTTTTATCCTTTAAGCAGATTCTTATCCTTTCACTGTATTTATTGAGGATTTTGTACCTTATGTACTCTTACCATTTCTTACACTAGGGAGACAATACGGTATTTACACATGTGAGTTTGATTTATTTCACTGATGAGTATGGTCTCAAGTTGCATCCATTCACTGACAAATACCTCAGTGTGATCATTCTTTATAGCTGAGTAGTACTCCATTGTATAAAAATACAACATCTTTTTTATACATTCCTCAGTTGATGAGCATTTAGGCTGTTTCCAAGATCTGGATATTACAAATTGTGCTGTTATAAACATGGGTGCACATATATCACTGTGATATATTTTCAATTCTTCTGGGAATATGCCCAGAAGTGGAATAGCTGAGTCAAATGGGATCTCCAATCTCAGCTTTTTGAGGACTTTCCAGACTGACCTCCACAGTGGTTGCACCAGTCTGCATTCCCACCAACAGTGCAGAAGAGTTCCTTTTTCCCTGCAGCCTCTCCAGCATTTGTTGTTGGTAGTTTTCTTGATCTTGGCCATAATTTCTGGAGTGAGATGGAATCTCAGTGTGGTTTTAATTTGCATTTCTCTAATGACTAATGATGCTGAACATTTTTTCATGTATTTATTTGCCTTTTGTATGTCTTCATCTGAGGACTGTGTATTCATTTCAGATTCCCATTTTTGGATTGGGTCTTTGAATTTCAGGGGTCTGATTTTTTTTAAATTCTTTATATGTTCTAGACAGAGGTCCTTTGTCTGAGGGACAGTTGACTAAAATTTTTTTCCCCAATTTATGGGTTTGCTTTTCGCTATGCTGGAGATTTCTTTTGACATGCAAAAACTCTTTAATAAGATGTGATCCCAGTTATTGATTCTGTGAAGTATTTCGTGTGTTTTGATGTTTGTTCATGAATTCTCTACCTACCCCTATGTCTTCAAGATTTCTACCTACTTGGTCTTCCAAGAGATTTAGTATTTGTTTTAATATTTAGATCTTTGATCCATTTAGATTTTAGCTTAGTACATGGTGATAAGCATGGGTCTAGTTTTAGTTTTCGGGATATGGAAAGCCAATTTTTCCAGCATCATTTTTTTCTTATTGGTACTGGGGATCGAACTCACAACCACGCACTTGCAAGGCAGCTGCTTATGCCACTGAGCTAAATCCCCAGCCCCCAGCACCATGTATTGAAGAGACTAACTTTCTTCCAGTGAAAGTGTTTGGCCCCTTTATCAAAGATAAGGTATCTGAGTGTGTTTGTAGTAGTTGCATCTTCTATTCTATTCCACTGATTTTCAGGTCTGTTTTTATTTCAGTACCATGCTGATTTTATTACAGTAGTTTTGTAGTATAACTTAAATTCAGGAATTGTGATGCCTCCTGCCTTGCGTCTGCTGCTTAGAACTGCCTTTCCTATTTTAGGTGTCTTCTGGTTCCATATGAATTTTAGGAATGATTTCTCTAGATTTGTGAGGTATGCTAGTGGTATTTTGACTGGAATTGCATTAAATCTGTATAACACTTTTGGGAGAATGGTGATTTTCACAATATTTGTTCTTCCTATCCATGAACAAGGGATGTCTTTCCATTTTCTGAGGTCCTCTTCGATTTCTTTTTCAGGGTATTATAATTTTCCCCAAATAGATCTTTTACTTCTTTTGTTAGATTGATTCCTAAGTATTTCATTTTTGGATGCTATTGTGAAGGGTGTGGCTTCTCTTATTTCTCTCTCAGTGATTTTGTTGGTTGTGTATAGGAATGCTATTGATTTGAGTGTTGGCTTTGTATCCAGCTAACTTATTGAATGTATTTATTATACCTAGGAGTCTTTCAATGGAGTTTTGGGGGTCTTCTATGCAGAGTCTCATATCATCTGCAAATAATAATTTAGCTTCTTCTTTTCCTATCCTTACTCCTTTTATTTCTCACTCTTGTCTAATTGCTCTGGCTAGTATTTCAGCACTCTAGTGAACAAGAGTGGCGATAATGGACATCCTTGTCTTATTCCTGATTTTAGGGTAAAGGCTTTCAGTTTTTGGCCATTTAATATGATGCTGGCTGTTGGTTTGTCATATATGGCTTTTATCATATTGAGGTAAAGAACATCTATTCCAATTTTCTATAAAGTTCTTATCATCAGTAAGTGTTGGACCTTATCAAAAGTTTTTTCTGCATCTATAGAAATGATGATGTGATTCTTTTTTTTCCTGCCAAATATATAACAGATACTATATATACAGATAACAACATATAGAGAAAATTCACCAAAAAATTAAAACTGAGTGAATCCAGTGAAAGATCATTCTTGAAACATTAACTTTTTTTTTTATAAAATAACCACAAGAACAACAACAAAACAAAAACAAAAACACTAAGAAATCACCACTTGGTAAGTTACATATGGTCATCATTGGAAATAGTTGTTCAAGTTACAAAATTAAAGCACACAAAGTAGACATTCAAACAGTGAGACTATTAACAGTTCTGCTCAACAATCTAACAAAAACAGTAATGTGGTCATCTATGTTACACACTTAAACATACATGCAGTTATCGCCTTTAGAGCACTTTCTTTTTCCCTCTTTATATATATATAAATATATATATATATATTTATATATATATTTATATATATATATTAAATTTTATTTTAAGGGGGGGTAAAATTAAACACAACAAACCAGAACAGAACGGGACCTAAGAAAGCATAAATTTCAAAGCTATACAACCAGGGATCTTCACTATCTGTCATATTGTCTCTTGTTTTCTTCCAAATGGTTGTCCATATCTTTGCATATGGGGAGTTCATACTAAATACTGTAGCCAATTTTTTCACAAGATGTGTAGTTAACTGGCTCCCACTTGCTAAGGCGGGGGACATAGGACAGGACAATCTGAGATGTCTGATTCTCAGCCTGCCCACCAGCAGGATCACAGCCGCCCCCCCAGAGAGGGGAGGAGCTTCTTGTTCTCCCAGCACCCCTAGTCAACCACATGGTGCAAGTCCCGATGCGCTAGAGTCTCTCTCCTTCAGGCCACTGAAAGTCTGCCACACTCTCAGCCGCCCCCAGAGAGGAAAGGAGCTCCTTGTTCTCCCGGCACCCTGAGTCAACCACACGGTGCAGGTCCTGACGCACCAGAGTCTCTCTCCTGCAGGCTGCCAAAAGTCTGCCACACTCTCAGCCACCTCCAGAGAGGGGATGAGCTCCTTGTTCTCCCAGCACCCTGAGTCAACCACATGGTGCAGGTCCCAAGGCGCCAGGGTCTCTCCCCTTCAGGCCCCCTAAAGTCCGCCTGCTATTTCTTTCTGATGAATTCACCATTACATTTCCAAAGTTCTGAAATGGCCATCAGATCACAGAAAGAATTCTCTTTAGGCTCCCGTTTGAAACCAGCAGCTACAGCAATCTGCTGGCCTTGATTCAGGGCCAGGATCATGTGATTCTTATTTTTGGCTCTATTGATATGATGGATTACATTTATTGATTTGCATATGTTGGACCATCCTTGCATTCCTGGAATGAATCCCACTTGGTTGTGGTGTATAATCTTCTTGATGATTTGCTGCATTCTATTTGCCAAAATTTTATTGAGAATCTTTGCATCTATGTTCATTAGGGAGATTGGCCTATAGTTCTCTTTTTTGGCTGGGTCTTTCTCAGGTTTTGGCATTAGAGTAACATTTGCTTCCAGGAATGAGATAGGGAGAATTGCTTCCCTTTCAATTTTATTGAAGAGTTTGAGGAGTGTTGGCATTAAGTCTTCTTTGAATTTCTTGTAGAATTCCATAGTGATTCCATCTGGACCTGGGCTTTTCTTTGTTGGTAAGGATTTCATTACATTTTCAATTTCGTTAACTGAAACTGGGTTATTCAGAGGTTTTACATCTTTCAGACCCAGCCTTGGTTGTTCATGTTTCTAGGGATCTGTCCATTTCTTTTGTGTTATCAAGTCTATGACAGTAGAAGTTTTTGAAATAAGTATTGATGATCTTCTGTATCTCCACAGGGTCTGTAGTGATTTCACCCTTTTCATTCCTTATTGCATGAATTTGAATTTTTTCTTTCCTTTTTTAAATAAGGTTTGCTAGGGGCTTATCAATGTTATTTATTCTTTCACAAAACCAACTCTTTGATTCATTGATTCTTTGTATTGTTTTCTTAGTCTCTATTGCATTGATTTCTGCTTTGATCTTTATAATTTCCTCCCTTCTTTTGGCTTTGGACTTGACTTGCTCTTCTTTTTCTAGATGTTTGAGGTGTAGCATCAGGTTGTTTATTTGTGTTTGTTCTGTTTTCCTGATGTGGGAATTCATTGCAATAAATTTTCCTCTGAGGACTGCTTTCATTGCACCCCACAGGTTCTGGTAAGTTGTATTTGAATTTTCATTTGCATATAGGTATTGTTTAATTTTTTCTTTAATTTACTCTGTGACCCACTGATTGCTCAGGAGTGTATTATTCAATTTCCATGTGTTTGTGGGGGTTTTTGTAGTTTTTTTGTCATTAATTTCTAGTTTCATGGCACTATGATCTGATAACATGCATGGAATAATTTCAATTCTTTTGCATTTACTTAAGCATGTTCTGTGGGCTAGTATATGGTATATTTTAGAGAATGTCCCATGTGATGCTGAGAAGAATGTACATTCTGATGTTGTTGGGTAGAACACTCTGTATTCATCCACCAAGTCCATTTGTTCACAAGTGTGATTCAGTTCTGTTATTTCTTTGCTGATTTTCTGTCTGGTTGATCTGTCCGTTCATGTCAATGGCATGTTAAGGTCTCCTGTTATAATTGGGTTATTGCTTATTTGATTTTTCGTTTATTTTAATATTTGTTTTGTATAGCTGGGTACTCCCAAATTGGGGGCATAGATATTTAAGATTGTTATCTTTTCCTCTTGGAGTTTTTCCCTAACTAGTATGTAGTGACCTTCTTTATCTCTTTTGATCAATCTTGGTTTGAGGTTCACATTGTCTACAAACAGAATAGCTACCCCTGCTTTTCTTTGGGTGGGGTTCCTGTTGCATGAAGTACTGTTTTCCAGTCTATGAGTTTCAGTCTATGAGTTTCCTTTTTGGTTAGATGGGTTTCTTGTAGACAGCATGTGGTTGGATGTTGTTTCTTGATCCATTCTGCCAGTCTGTGTCTTTTAATTGGTGAACTGAGGACATTTACATTAATGGTTATAACTGATATATATTGGTTTATTTTTGACATGTTATGTTTCTGCTGTTGATTCTTTACCTTTCCAGTCTGTTTGTTTGCCTTGCTTAGTGGTTTTTTTCCTATGTGTATCTAGAATGTCATTCAGTATTCTTTGCAGGGTTGGTTTGATGTTCATGAAGTTCTTCAGCTGTTGTTTGTCGTGGAAGTATCTTATTTCTTCATCCATTTTAGAGGACAGTTTTGCAGGGTACATCAGTCTGGGTGGAATCATTTTCCTTTAGGATCTGAAATACTTCACTCTTTGCTCTTCTTGACTTCATTTTCTGTAAGTCTGTTGTGATTCTGATAGGTTTTCCTTTATAGGTGATCTGTCTCTTCTAACAGCTTTTAATAGTCTGTTTTTATGTTCGATTTTTGGGATGTTGATTATTATATGTCTGGGTGTAGTTTTATTTTGGTTATGGCTATTTGGAATTCTGTATGCTTCACTGATCCGTATGTCAGTTTCCATTCTCATATTTGGGAAATTTTCAGCTATTACTTCTATAAATAGCCTCTTGATATCATTTGTCTTGTCACCTTCTTTTTCATTTATACCTATCAATCATATGTTGTTTTTCTTTGCATCATCTTGCAGCTGTTGAATTGTTATTTCCTGATTCCTTGTTATTTTTAACAGATCTTTCCTTTCCTGTTCACTAGTTGCAATCTTGTCTTCAAGGTCTGAAAGTCTATCTTCACTTTCATTGAGGCGGTTTTGCCAACTTTTGATGGAAATTTTGATTTCCTGTATATCTCTTTGAATCTACTTTATGCATTCTGTTTGTTTCTTTTATTGTTCATTCAGTTTTTCCATCTTTTTGCACTGTTCCTCTAATGTTTTAACTATGTCTTCTTTAGATGCATTCAGCATTTCTTTCATTGCATTTATCATTTCTTCTTTTACCTGGGAAATTCTTTCTGATCTGAGTTCTTTTATAGCTTCCTGGAAATGTTTCTTTACTTCAGTTGCTATCATTTCAGGTATTTCAGATATATGGCTTATATTTTCTTCTATGTCCATGTCTTCCAGGCTTGTTTGGGATGGGCTGGAGGTTTGAGATTGCATTTTGCTCTTTTGCTTTGTCATTTTCCTATATTTCTGGGCTCTCAGTGAGGTTCTAAAGCTTCCCCGTGCACTGGAAATTACTTCACGCACTTTCAGGTAGCGAGGCAGGATGCAGCCAGCTGTCCGCAGTCCAAGGGTCACTGGGCATGGCCCAGTTAG
>PVJX010045964.1:0-12510 GCA_004027295.1 Dolichotis patagonum | reverse complement strand
TTGACTTTTAATCTATGAGTTTCCTTTTGGGTCAGATGTGTTTCTTGTATACAGCATATTGTGGGATCATGTTTCTTGATCCATTCTGTCAACCTATTTCTTTTGATAGTTGAATTGAGGCCATTTACATTTATGAATATCACTGATATGTACTGGCTCAATTTTGCCATGTTATGTTCCAATTGTTTGCTTTCTGCTTCCCCCCCTTATTTAATTATTTGTCCTAACTGGTGGTTTCTTTTTGTTGTTCTGGGGATTGTGGTCATTTTTACCTCTGTCTAGTATGTCTTTCAACACTCTTTCTAGGGTTCGTTTGGTGGACATGAATTTCTTCAGTTGTTCTTTGTCATGGAAGTATCTTGTTTCTCCATTAAATTTGAATGAAAGTTTTACTGGGTACATGAGTCTGGGTTGAAAGTTGTTTTCTTTCAGGGCTTGAAATATCTCACTCCAAGAACATCTTGACTTGAGGGTTTGTGGCGAAAAGTCTGCTGTGTTTTCAATGGGCTTTCCTTGATAGGAGAGTTGTGTCTTTTCTCTAACAGCTTTTAGTATTCTGTTTTTATGTTGTATTTCTGAGATCTTAATTATTATGTGTCTGGGTGTAGATTTATGTTGGTTGTGACTATTTGGCATTCTATATGCCTCACTTATCTGCATATCAAAATTTTTCCCCATGTTTGGGAAATTTTCTCCTATTATTTCTGTGAATATTTTGCATATGTTGTTTGCATTGACTCCAGCATCTTCAATACCTATTAATCTTATATTGTTGTTCTTGGCATCATCTTGAAGCTTCTGGATTGTTATTACATGGTGCTTTGTTATTTTTAAAAGTTCTATCCTTTCATGATCACTAATTGTGATCCTGTCCTCAAGGTCCAAAATCCTAACCTCAGCTTCATTTAAACAGTTTTGCATGCTTTGAATAGAATTTTTTGTTTCTTGGATATCTCTTTCAGTTTGCTTCATGAATTATTCTTGTTTTCTATATTGTTCATTCAAGGTTTCAATCAGTTTCCCACACTCCTGTACTTTTTTCTCTATTTCTTCGTTAGCTGCGCTCAGCAACTCCTTTACTAAGGCTGTTACTTCTATCTTTACATGGGAGAGTACTTCTAATTTGATTTCCTCTATGGCCTCACTGAGTTTTTTTTTTATTTCATTTTCTATCTTTTCAGAGATTTCCAGTGTTATTTTTGGAGTCCTCTATTTTAATGGCTCCTGTACTTGCTTCTGTTAGACTAGATGTTTGAGATTGTATTTTGCTTTTTCATTTTGCCATTTTCCCCTTTTGAGTTAGTACTTGGTCCTTCAGACCTGCTAGTGTGAACTGTTGGTAGTGTGTATCTTGGTGTCCTACTGTAAGGTTGATGTTTGTCCAGTTGCTGGGTCCCACAATGAATAGGTGAGCCAGTTACCTGACTTCTTGCTTCAGGGCCTGTTGGGTGAGTCCTATATTCTTCCTGGGCTGACAAGCCTAGTAGTATTGATGTAGGTCAACTTTTAGTTCCTGCTAGTACTTTATCTTCAGGTTATTTCAGGTCATCAAATCTCCCCGTCTATAGTGTTTGTGTCAGCTGAGGCCTTACTGTGTCCCTATTGTGTGCCTGTGTGTCTCATAAGCCCTTTTGATTTTCTTCAAGTTGGGGGAGTCCTTCTGAGCACATTCCTCACTGCCTGATGTTTTCTGTGTGTAGGAAGGGGTCACCCTCACTCCTGTCAGACTTACCAAGATGTTACAGTTAGTTGGAGGGAGCTTTACTACTGGCCCTTTTATCTTCTGTACACCTCTATTTTAGGGGCATACTCACCACACTGACTGGAGCCAGCTGAGATCATGTTTCGGTGAGGCAGTCACTTAATCTCCCTTCAAGCTAGCACAGATAATCCGCTGTAGCCCAAGGTTCCTCCGGGAACAGAGTTCCAAGTTTGCCCTGTGAGCTGGGATTTCACAGGAACTCATGCAGTCAGGGCCCAGGGTGGGTTCCAGGCCCTGCTGGCTGCTTGGGGTTCACTGAGCATAGTCCGGTTAGGCCTGCTTGTACCTCTCATGCACCTTGGTGTGGTATCAGATGCAGGGCGTGGTGTTACTGCCTGGGCACGGAGTTCATGACTAAACTTTCATCAGAATGCTATCCTACAAAGGGTTCCCTTAGTTCTATGAATTTTTAAGTAAATCATGGAATTCTGATGCAATGCAGAAATAGGCATGCTGTGATGCTAACGTTGATGAAGATGGGCTTGATGATGACAATCAAGCTTTGCCTGGTCTCCTGTAGCTTTGGATGGACCATGGTCTGTGGTAGTTAACATCCCAGGTATGTGTGTGTCAGCTGTTCTGTCCATCTGAGCTTCAACATGAGTAAGGAAATATCTACATATCCCTAAGCCTTGGATAAACAGATTTGACATTTCCTCTGGTTGTAGAAAAAAAGCCCCAGTTGGTAGATGAGAAAAAAGAACTCTAAGGATGTTATGAAAATTACTTAACATCCTATCAGGCAGACAGATTTCCTGTAGTAAATAAGAGCTACTACTGATCTACTTGGATAAATAGATTTGATGTTTTCCTCTGGTTGCTAAGAACTACATAAGGATCTCATGACTTCATTATTTTTGCATGCGCCATTTTCTAAACATTTTCTCACTGCACCAATATCCCCCACTGTAGGGCTCCCAAGAGCACCTGACTGCTGATTTCATTCCACATGCATTTTTGAAGTGTCCATATACGCTGTATGAATTGTTTGCAAAAAGAAACATGAGTGCAAGAGCCCCTTTCTCCAAGAACTTCTGACCTGCTTCAGTAATAATCTATAAGCCCATCAGGATCTAAGACAAAAACTGATTCTTCTCTCAGCTAGACTTCTTCTAGAAAATGAAGACATGTTGGTCCAAAGTGGTCCCTGATTTTCAATGGTTAGAAAAAGCAAAAACGCTTTCAGTTTAACAACTAACTGCTACTATATGTGTCTGCCAGATTCATCAAGATACACTGTTAAACATGAATTTCAGATGAAGAATAATTTTCATTTTTTGTTGCTAAATTTGATAACCCTAACAGTGTAGAGACATATACTAATCCTTGCTTAAATTGTATTGTTTTTGAAGAAGTGACAACATAATAGGAAGAGAATGAGGTTTATAATCAGCCAGATATGAATTAAATTGTGACTTAAATAATCAATAATCCCTGACTTTTCTTTTCCCTGGGTTGAGCCACATTCCTTTTGTAGTATTCCTCAAAATGTTAGTTAAAACTCATGCATGTCTCTGAGGGGAGGTATTTTATTGTGTGTGTACTTTTCCAGTAGTGGGTCTGCTTGTTGTCTATCCTTTGCTAAACTCTAATCCATCCCAAAGTGCAGACATTAAAGCCCCTCTTCATCTACATGTCTATCACCAGGGCGAGTGAACCATCTTTTCCAGAGCCTCTGTGACTGTCTTGGGCTTGCTTATAACATGGTAGACTTAGTACTGTTGAACCTTAAAGCATTTCAAGAAGGAGAAAGTAGAATCTCTGTCTCTTAAAAGATGGCTGTAAAAAAAAAGGGCAAGAAAGAAGGAGGAAGCAAGAAAAAAGCAAGAAAGAATATTGTATCTGTGGATCAACATAGCTCAGATGTCCCTCACAGGCTCCTGTGTTGTGTTGGGTGAAGATGTGATAACCAGTTGATGTTACTGGGAGCCCACAAGACTTTGGAAGGTGGGGCATAGTAGAAAACAGTTGATCATTAGGTGTGTGCTAGCAAAGCATGTGATGGGACCCTAGTCCCTTCCTTACTCCTTTTCTCTCTGTCTCTTTTCTACCATGAGATGAACCATTTGCTTGTCCACATACCAGTGATGTTTTCATTTTGCCAGTCCTAAAAGCAGCATACCATGAACAGAACCCTGTGAAACTGTGAACCAAAATAAATCTTTCCTCCTTTATTTTTCTTTTCTCAAGTATTTTGCCACAGTGATAAAAACCTGACATACATGGTCAATTATTCTAATACAGTGTGTATGTAGCCCACCTAGGTCCATGAGGAAATAAACATAGATCACATGGAAATAAACCTCTAGTGCTCAACATGAATTATAGTAACAAATCTGTGGCCATCTTTAATTAGTATTAATGTTTCTCAGTAAGTGTTGCATAGAAGCCTGCTAAATAAAAATATAGAAGTCAAAGAATGCCAACAGAGAAGAAATAGTAGGTAAAAATTAAAGATGAAGATACATTTATAAGGGAAAACACTGTAAAATTTAAAAGCAAGAATATGTGTCATAGTGTATTTGATGTAAAATATATAAGAAAAATATGCCACATATAGTAGTAACAAGCAAACCCAAACAACCCTTTTTTGTGCAAGCGCTTTGGAATGAAAATCTTGAGAAAAATTTACTACTCACAATTACATTTAGCACAGCCTTTTGATAAGCTTATTCTGTTTTTCTCAACTGTTTCCTCTCTACTCAATGAAGTTTATATTTGAAAAATCAGAGATTTAGAATATTTTATCACTTTTCTCTCCAGACATTTCGTATTCTTTTATTTCTTCTGTGTGTATGTTTTCCTATTTGTTTACTGAGGAGAGTTTAGATAATACAGTGGTTCTTGTATTTTAGATCTAAAATGTCCCATAGAAGTCTCATGTGTTCAGAAAGTGGCTGGATCATGGCAACACTATACCCCTCAGCAGATTAGTCCATGGCTGACGGTGCTATTTTGAACCTGGGCAAAAGAATCTTGTCACTGGAAGTGTGACGTGAAAAAGTGTATTCTTGTCCCCAGTTCTTCCCTCCCTCACTTCCTGGCCACCATGATGCGAGCTGCTTTCTTCCACCAGGCTGTTCCACCATGCTGCTCCTGCCCGGGGGGTGGCCAACCATGGACTGAACCTCTTGGAAACAATAAGCTAGAACAACTTCTCTTCCTTTAGGTTGTGGGGCTTGGCTATTTTGTCCCAGGGATGAGAATGTAGCTAATACAGTGGTTTCGTAAATTTATTTTTAACTTTTCATACTGAAAGTGATTCAGGCCCTCAACTTCCATTTGATTGTGAGTACTTTACATGTAGGTAGAAAAACCCTATTGTACTATTCTTATAGCTATCATAACCAGAAGGCTTTCTTGACTCATGATGTCTTCATCGGTTTTTCCGTTTCTAAACCTCACTTGTCCCCAACTCAAAGAACTCGCTTTTTAAAAACATGCAAATTATTCAAACTTTTTCATTGTTTCCTAGAATGCAGTAGAGGGAAATACGGGACACGAACAGGGGCATAATGAGAGAGTAAAAACCACCAGGATTTTAAATGTTACAATTCACAAAATATGCAAAATGCCTTGAGGCAATGTAATATCACTGTCTCACAGAAGGCAGAAAATTACTAAGAGAAATTTAAATGATGTGCTGGAGAATGTCAACCGCATTTGGAATGGAGATTTGGATTTTTATAGGAATTGAATACACATTTCAGTCATTAAAATGAAACACTTTGAAATTGTTTCAGATTGAACTTTACATAGGGCCAAGGAAGAAATTACAATTAAATATATCATACCAAGTTTTTAATTTATAAAATAAGACATGGGGATTTCTGAAAATGAAGTGAAATGTGGTTTTTCTCTAGCACCTTTCCGTTGCTAGACTGTCAAAATTTGGGACAACAATTATCCCTCCATATTCACCCATTGGAGCCCTGGGTGAATAACGTGGGCAGCATCTTCACAGACACCTAGAGGGCAAGATGTCATTGCACGCCAGTGTGGGTAAATCGAGCTCTCTTACACATGGCAGCCTCCACGTACTTGGAATGTTCACCTTGCCATTGAGGGATCCAGTGTAAGAGTTTGGACAGGTGAGAATTAAGAATTGTCTGTCACCAGATTGCATCAAATTGTGCGGCCAGGTATTTGCTAGGTTTGGTTGGTTTCCAGTGCATCGTAAGTGCATAGAGATTCCACAGAGATTCAAGGTAAGGAAAATTTATTTCATCTCTTGAACAAGAAAGAAAAAGGCATGAAGGGTTAATTTCATTTTGCACATCTATGATTAGCACAAGAATTGTTTGCCCTTGGCCAACAAAAATAGGCACATGTGGACCTCTTGAGAGAAGAAGGCCAGAGCTCTGCAGGATGACAGCCCCTTAGGAATAAAAGTCAGAGTTCAGTGTTAACTCAGTAAGGTATTTATCCCTCCAAGTTTACTATTGTTACCATTTAAAGTGCACAAATCAATGCTATTAAATATAAATGTTGTGTACTACATTTCTACTTTCCAGTAGAAGACGATTACTTTTGGGGAAGGAGCAGGTTTGGCAAAGCTAGAAAATAATCACCAAGTAAGAAGAGGGGGCACTGAAGACTGAAGGGAGATGTGGGGCTGGTGGCCTGCCCCTCTTGGAGCATGAGGGGGCCATGACCCTATGCTCTTCTGCTGCTGATAAATCCTGGTGTCAGCAGCTGTGGTGACGCAGTGAAGGAAGACACTCCCTACAAGAGGAAAACCACTGACTGCATGGACCAGTACTAGTTTTCCACAGTGACGCAGACAAGTCTAGCAGAGGCCAAAACAGAGAATGAAAGGGTCAACTTTTTTGCTCTTTCTTAGTATAAGATGGGTCTTCCTCAAGCTGCATCAACAATCTTGTTGAGTGAAAACTCAAGTGTGAGAAAACATTACTCTGGGAAGGGTACAGGTGAGGAAGAGACCAGCTGGAAAAAAGTAAGCAAATACAAGTGTATTTTACTCTGATTTTGTAGAACTCATCATGCTGGTTACTTAGGCATGAGTCCACTGTTCTGAAAAATCTAGAGAAATTTGACTTTGGATTTACCTTTCAGTTAATATATTCTGAGCAACAGTGTTCACGAGTGCGGGGTTATTACATTTCTGACTCCTAGTAACTCAGACATTAGAATAGATAAGGAAAGTGACAGACCTGTTCTCATTCTAGTATTATTATAACTCTTTACTGTCAGGAAAGCCAGGCTGTTTGACTTCTTTTCTGTAAGAAATTGTCAGTTGATAGGCAAAGCTTCAAGAATAATTAAAGAAATAGGATATGTAGGCTCCCTTGGGAGAATCAATCTTTTGCAAATGTATTTAAATGAATTCAGTGTCCTTTCCTTTTAATAATGCTTAGCTGGGTGAAAACATTTATTTTATATTTTGGTATGGCACTCAGAAAACTATGATGCCTCTTTAAAAAAATAAATTATAGTGTAAAAGTCACAGAGGAGGTTGATTGAAAAGGAAAAAAAAGTCCTAAGAACATTCTCTGCAAGTTTCTTACTGTCTTATGTGCGCTTAAAGTATGCCAAATAAATCTCAAAACACTTCCTTTACCTGAGCCTGTTTTGAAGCGCCTCAGAAAATGCTGAATGCATCCCTAACTCTTATTCAGTGTGCCAGGGGGAGAGGGATTTGTATTTGGCAGGAGCTGGCTTTGGTAAATGCCGCAGGTTAGTTCAGCAGGTGCTGTGGCATCTGTGTAAACTGGAAGGGTTTCACAGTTGCCCAATGACATGGACTGCCATTCTCTTTGGGAAACTAGACTCTGATGCTTGGATTAGGACAGGAATAAATGTCTCATCCATTCACTTATCCACACACACACACACCTGTAAATGTTGTCTTACCCATACAAATACCTTATTTTGAGAGTTCTCAAGGCAGTGGCACTTGGGTTTAGAACTGGGGGCAGCTGGAGGATGGATGGGAAGAGGGAGACAGAGGTTTGCCAGGTTTGCCTTGGGTTCACCAAGCACTGCGGGTGCCCTGTGGGTGCTGTCTGCTTCACATCTCGCAGCAATGCCCAGTGGGAGATGCAGCCACCACACTCTTCTTGCTATGGGTTGCAGCTGGATGCCCCTCCCCCAGAGCCTCATGCTCCCCTTGGTGGGAGCCGTATCCCCAGCTCTTTTCATTTTATTTTGAGACAGGGTCTCAGATGCTTAAACTTGTTCAGTTGCTTAAACTGGCCTTGAACTTGCCTTCCTCCTGCTGCAGTCTCCTAAGTGGTAGGATTGCAGGCCTGTGCCACGAAGCCTGTCTGTGTCTTCTCTTGAAAGACAAGAAATCTAAGACTTGGAGTGTATAAATGAGTAGCGTAGGGTCTGTCCAGTAAGATGCTGAGCTGGGCTTGTGTAACTTCATGGTCTGTGACTCAACTGCTACACCAGGTTGGAGAAGAAGCTAATGGAAAGAAAGATAGAAATAAGCAGACCTTCCTGCCACTATTTATCAATCTCATTTAATCCTTATCCATGTCGTGCAATTTACTGTATAGTAGAAATAGGAGAAATTAGATTTGCATAACTGATTTTAGTTGTATTTAAGGCAAAGAATATAATGAAGTAGCAATTACTCAAGACAAAATGACCAGATATCTGGTCACACTTACTTCCTCAACCAACTTTGCCATGCCCTACCTTCCTACCGCAGCATCTCATGTAAATAAGTTGTAAGAAAAAAGATTTAATTAGTTCATGCCTCTAGAGGTTCCATTATAAGATAAGTCAAGCCAATCACTCTAGGCTTCTGCTAGGGTGCCAGGTGGCAATGGCAGGAAGGATGTGACACAGCAAAGTGAAAAGGATGAGGAGGAGAAAGAGGTGGAGGAGAAGGGGAAACAGGAGGAGAAAGAGAGATGGTAGAGGAGGAGAACAAGTGAAGAGTCTAAAGGTCCCACAATGGCCCCCAGTGCCTGAAGGCCCTTTCCCCAGGTCTCCCTTCTAAAAGATCCGCAAGACCTCCCAACACTGCCGACCTGGGACAAACTCTTTAACTCATGAACCTTTGGGGACTGTGTTAGTAAACCATGTACCGCTATGCTAGAATACCCGAGCATAAAAACTTAGCCAAGGAAAGAGTTGTTGGGGCTCAGGAATGGCTTCAAAGCCTGCAGTCCTGGGGAGTTGGTTCCATGAGTCTAGGCCTCAGAAGAGGCAGCACAGCCTGGCAGAGGGCTATAACAGTGCAAAGCTGCCCACTTCATGGCAGTCAGGAAGAAAGGAAGAGGACAAGCCAGAGAGGAAGGGGCCAGGGAGCAGACACAGCGCCCTGTTCATGACCCATTTTCCACTCCCTTCAAGCAGGTCCATGTTCTGGTTCTATCGCCATCCAACTATGGCACCAAATTAGGACCTTCTACCTGGATTCATCGACTGACAAAGTGAGACCCCCTGTGACCCAAGCACTTCCCCAAAGCCCATCAACAACCAATCCTTCACTATAGGGGGCTCCGGGGGGCAGGTCACATCCACACCATCACAGAGACCTGCATCCAGATCCGTAGTTCTGTTCTCAGAGGTAACAATTCCAGCACAGAGAGCCTCATCCTTAACCAAAGTAAGCACTCAAGTCTCTGAAGGAGAGACTCCCACATTGAAAGCAAAGCAATAAACCCAAGTACAGTGCATGTCATGCCCTATGCTAGCATTTGAATACCTCAGAAAGAGAGTGTAAAGATTATCAACCAGGCCCTGTTTTAACAATAATGTGAAGTTAGAGTTTTTCCCCTAGATTAGATCTGTAACTGACCACTTGATGGGGAAAACCCTGAGAATAGGTACTAACCGGTGGTAACTGGGACCTGAGAAACAGTGAGAGGTGTTTGTTACCGCACAGAGAGCTGCACAGTGCCTGTGATGAAAGAGACTGAGGTGAGGATTGTCAGCAGCCTTGGGAACATTTGAAGAGCTCAGGTCTTCGCTCCAGCTCAGAAGGAATCTAGGAAGAGCCCCTCACCCCACCAGGATACAATCCCTTCCCAACACATGAGACTTCTGGGGCCACTGTAGGATGAAACAATAGCACCTGCTACTTATTTTAAACAAAGGAGAATCAGCACGAACAGGAGCTGAGCAGACCCGTTGGACACCTAGAGCACTGGTGACTGCGGGGTCCCACACACAGGAGCTCACAACAGTGGATTTGGAGATTGATATGGGAGACCCGGTGCCATGCCCATACTTTCCAGGTGTTTCCAGGTGTGCCTGGGTTCCTGTCCTGTTCTCAGCATGCTTTCAGTTCTGTGTACCATATCCTTAGAGCAGGGTTGTGTTATTTGCAATCAAAAGACTTCATTGACCTAGGAGTTGGAACCAGAAGAAGCCATGGTGTGTTACAAACCCAAAATGTAACCAGATGACTGGCTCCGTTCTTCTCTCTTGACTGACTTCTACAGTATACATAAGATGATTTGGGGGTAAAATCTCATTTCTCTAATCCTTCCTAAAAGTCTGTAAGGCTTGGTATTATTCTGAAAGTTGAATAACACTGTACTTTGTCTTTATGCAGCTTCAGTTTCTCTGAAAAGACAACTATTTAATTTTTTTTCTTTGTTTGCTTCTGTTCATTTCCATTTTCTAAACTGTATGGACTCCAAAAAATCAATGCTCTTGTGGAGCCAAACTCTTCATTTTAGCCCTGGCCTTGGAGTTTCCATTGCTTATCAGTAGACTTGCGTTGAGGTGTTCCATCAACTTACTGGCTTCTCTCTTGTCCTGTGACTCAGGGCCATCTGAAACAGTTGCCTGGCAATATATCATTTGAAGCTCTTGGCTGCAAGCAATAGAAACTAACTCTGGTTTAAGCAAAAAGGAAATTTATTTTATGGATATTGGAGAATTCACTGGTTCTATTAGAAGTTGGACATAGAGATTTAGAGTCTAACACCGCAGCAGGAGGTAACTCACTGTTTTATCTAAGCATTGTCAGCCAGTCACATGAATGACCGCCATCCTTTTTACCCTTCATCTTTTTCTTACGGTGTCAACAGTTACATTTTCACAGAAAGAATGTGGCTTTCGCTTTGGTTATGTGACCTTGTCTGGGGCCACGCAGATAGACCCCTATGTGTGGCACTTGGGTGGGGACTGGAATAGGAAAATACCACTCATTGCTTTCAGCTCACCACAGGTGGCCCCTAGCAACACTTCTGCCATGAGACAGGTGGCCTCAAAATGCTGGAGGTTGATGACAGGTGAGGGGGAACATACCTGTGGTTCCAGCACCTAGAGTACGGAGCCGGAGGATTGAGAGTTCAAGGCCAGGCTGGACTAGGCACTGAGACTCAGTCTTAAAAAACAAACAAAAAATTATTTCCTGTGTAAGACAGCCACAAATTTCTGTACAAATATTTAATTATAATTGATAATTGTAATAATTATATATATATATAATCATTATAGTTATAGAATATAATATAGAATATAGTTTTATAGACTATGGTTATTATAGAATAGAGTTATTGCATAATGATTATATGATTATTATATATTATTAATATATATATATATTTTTTTTTTTTTTTCCAGAGGTAAGTATGAAAGGTCTGACTTGTGGTGAAAGTGTGAATTCTCCAAAGTTCTGAATCTGGAACTTTAACTCTCTCAAATGTCCCAATCAAACTTCTGAGATGAAATGATTGTGAAAGGTCAAAATTTTGAATCCATTCAGGACCTAGAGGCAGCCATGACCTCACAACTGAAGATACGCACCAAAGAAAGCTTCAGAACTGCTTCTGAAGTTACAAGAATGATTTCCTAATTGTTCTAAGCAAGAAGGAGCATTTTGAAGGTGATTAATGGCACTGCATGTTTTAGTGAAACTTAAATATTCTAAAAAATATTTGCAGTGTTTTCTGGCACCCCTCACATTGGAAAGAACAAGTCGCTTACTTGATGTAGACAATAGGATTCATGGCAGGAGAATTAGAAATGTGGTATATTCCAGCTGAGTTCGGGCAATTTCAACATCAATACTAAAGAGTAGGATTTTGTAAGCAAAAAACACCATTTTATTTAAAAGGCACTGCTGGAGAATATCGAAGATGTGACACTTGTTTTTTAATCAGGAAGATTATAGCTTTTTTTCCTAATCTTTGCTTAGTATTTTTGGACCTTTTAAAATTATGTATACTAATCACTCAAGTGAAGCAGGCTACACTTTATGCTTGGGTTTTCTTTTACTTTTCCATTGACCCAAGTAGGTCTTTCCACATTGTCCTGGCTGACCTCAAACTCTTGCTATCAAGTTAACCTCTTGCTCCAGCCTCTTGAGTAGCTAGGATTACAGGTGCCTCCATTACCCTGTTAGAGTTTTCTTAAGATGCTGTTAAAGTTTATAGCTAGATGCACTGTTCTCCATAGATGGGCTTTGAGGAGGTTACTGGATCACCAGGGTATGATTCTCCTGACAGGATCTGTCCATTGATGAGTTTATAGCTAACGTGATGTCGGGAGGTGAATTCTGGTTGGAGCAGGAGGGTCATTGAAGGCTCTATCTCCCTCCCTCTTTCCTTGATCTCTGTGTTTTGGGCTGCTATGCCATGGGCTGCTATGCCTCAGAGCTGGCCAACTGTGGACTGAAACCTCTACAAACTGTAAGCCAGTGTAAATCTCTCTTTCCTTAAAGTTGTGGGTGCCACATATTTTGTCCCAGCATCAAAGAAAGTAAGTAAAATTGATGGTTTTAGGTTTTCACTGAGAAGAAATTCTGACTTACTCCA
>PVJX010045963.1:0-12504 GCA_004027295.1 Dolichotis patagonum | reverse complement strand
TATCCAGCTACCTTGCTGAATTTGTTAATTATATCTAGGAGTCTTTCAATAGAGTTTTGGGTGTCTTCTATGTAAAGTATCATGTCATCTGCAAATAATGATAATTTAACTTCCTCTTTTCCTATCTTTACTCCTTTTATTTCTCTTTCCTGTCTTATTGCTCTGGCTAGTATTTCCAGTACTATGTTGAATAGCAGTGATGATAATGGACATCCTTGTCTTGTGCCTGATTTTTTCATTTGTTCAGGCCTCCTGTGAGGGCAGTGCATCACAATGGAGCATCATAGTGAGTACTTGTACCTCAAACCAGGAAAGGGGGCAGGGAGTGTCTGGACTCCTGTGGTTCCTTCCTAGGGCACAGCCTAATGACTGAAGAGCTTCACATTAAGCCCCGCCTCTTCAAGGGCCATGATGCATCCCATCCCAGTACCACCCCTTGGGGACCGAGGCTTTCCATACAGACTTTGGACATATATAAACCACGTATGTCCAACCACAGCAGTAAGCCTAGGTAGTTAGAAGAGTAGTAAAATAGATTAAGCCACTCTGCTTCATGCTGAAATTAAAAGATACCACTTTCCCCCTCTGCCTCCCCCACAAAAATGTAGATAAAGTACACGAAACCATGTATGTGAGGATGTAACCTGAAGCCAAAGAAACAACTACCCAATAACATAATAGGGAAAAAATAGGCCCTGCCATTTTCAAAGAGCAGAAACTGTTGATTCCAAGCAACCAAACTGAAAAACTTCATAATTCAAGAAACATCAGATGGAATTCTCAAAAGAATCTTGCCTTAGTTGTAAGGAATAGTCATAATTACCAGAGCTATGGCACTATCAAACAAATAGTAATTGTTACTAATATTACTTAATCATAAAGCCCAAAAGGATCACCTCATTTTCAGACAATTTAACTGTGTCCCACCAAGAATTTCAATTGTATTTATAGGAACATAAAATGCCCAACAAACAAGAAGATAAAGAGACAGCATCTACCGAGATCCATGCCATGTTGGAACTTAGGGTGCTGGGCAACAAAGGAACCTGCTCCCCTCCCTGGTAAGCAGCTGTGAGCCTACCAGCACCTGAGCTGAGAATCAAACATCCCATTCCCCCGCCCCCCATTAGAAAATGGGAGCCAGAGGTCTGAGCATCTCTTGGGAGGATGACTGTATGCAATATAGCAAATATGGGGGATTTCCTTCTACCATCTCTTTGAAGGCAAATATGGTTATCACTGTCTTGCTTTGTTCTGATTAATTGTATTGCTTTATTCAATACTCTGTTTTGATAGGTTTTATGATGTTCTGTACTAGGTTTGATTTTGCTATACATGATTGAAAGGACAACTATTGTGAAGATAATGAGATATACTATGGTACCTATGTTATCCTAGTAACCTGCTGTGAAGTTCTGTACCAATTTCATTGCATTATCTCAATTCTGCTGTATTTTACTACCTTCAAAATAAAATAAAAACAAGAAGATAAAATAAAAATATCTAGCATCCAATCAAAAAGTACCATACATACCCAAAACACAATTCATAATTTTAAAAATTCAATCAAAACCTAATCAGACCTAGTGATATATATTTTATATCTAGTAAAATGGTTAAAATCAAAACAATAGATAATAATGTCTTAGAAAAATGAAATCCTAACACATAGGAATATTGGTAAGAATATGAAATGGTACAACCACTTTAGAAAATGGCTTTGAAGTTCATCAAATAAATAATGTAGAATTACCATGTCACCCAGTAATTCCAGTGCTAGGCATACATCCAAAGGAAATGAAAACAGATAGATAACAATCTGTATGAATGTATGTTCAGAGTAACAATATTTATAATACCTGAAAGCCAGAAAAATCCGTCAACTGACAAATGCATAAACAAAATGTGGTAAATCCATACAATAAGACACAAGTCAGCTATAAAAATGAACAAAATACTGACACATGTTGCAATGTGGAAAACTGAAAGCTTACTAAGTGAAAGAATCCAGTAACAAAAGCCTACATACTATGTGATCCCACAAATATGAAAGTCAAGAGTAGGGAAATGTATGGAGATAGAAAGTAAAATAAGAAAGCGATGATGGTTGCCTAAGGTTTTTGTTTGTTTGTTTTTTTATCGGTACCAGGTATCGAACTCACAACCGCACACTTGCAAGGCAGGCACCTATGCAGCTGAGCTAAATCTTGTTGATTTTATTCTTTGGCCCATCCATATTTAACTGTTTCTTTGGCTTTATCTCCTCCAGACTTAAAGTTGTGCGCATACCCTAGATGAAAATGCCTGGTATCTATTGAGGGCCTCTAGACAGGAACTCTGGAGAAGTACCTCTAACTGCCATTCAAAAACTGCGACCTTAGTTTGGGTTACTTCCTCAGAGGGGGAAATGTTGCAGGCAGCTGAGCCAGTTAAAAATATTATAGGCAGTCAGACAGGGCTAGGTCCTTGAAGAAGTTGGCACAGAGGACCAGATGTCTGATGACCTTGGAGGAGACCCACACCTCTTGCTGCAGGCCAGATCTCAAAACAGGAAATGGGCCAGATCTCAAGACAAAAAATCAAACATGCATCTACATCCTGGGGATTGATATTCTAATTAGTTCCCTCTCACCCTGGAGCCACTATCCCATCCCTCTAGGGTAAAGGTCACAACCCCAAGAATGCCTGCTTTCTAGTGACTTGCTTTGCCATTTGTCCCTAATGTAATCATTTTTACCTGAACTATTGATCTTATTGGCTAACTATAGTTATGTCCCACCTTATGCCCATCTGCCTTCTGAGTTCCCAGTCTTGAACCCAAGGTTTTACTCTATAAAAGTCCCTGGAAAAGACAGAGTCCTGGGCAACCCACTCTGGATCCCCTTCTGTCTCTCTCCAGACCGAAGTTTTCTCTCAATAAATATATTCTATTCTTCAATAAAAAATAAATAAATACATACATACATAAAAAAGAGAGCAATGATGGATAAAATGTAAAAGTTTCTCTTTAAGGTAATGAAAATGTTCTAAGACTGACCTGACAATGGTTCCACATACCTTTGAATTAACAGAAACCACAAGATTGTACATAAGAAATAAGAAAATCAGTATATCGTGTGAATTATATCCCAATAAAACTGTTTTTAAAACCAACCCAGAACACAGATACAAGAATTAGCATATAAGAATATTTTAAAAGTCATAATAAATATGTCCCACATATTCATAAAGTTAATTTGTGCATGGCAGATGTAAAAACTACTCAAATCCAACTTCTCAAAATGAAAAATTTTAATTCAGAAAATGAAAAATACAATGAATGTAACAGTCGAGTAGAGACTGGAGAAGATTAGTGTACTTGAGGAAATAACTACAGAAACAATCTAAAACAAAATATGGAGAAAATAATTTTGTAAAAAAAAAAGATTACAGGGGCCAGGGCCACAGCTCAGCAGAACACTGCCTGCCTGGCAAGCACGAATTTGTGAGTTCCATCCCAGGACCATTAAAAAAATAAAAGAGGATTAAAGAGCTGTGGAACAATGTCAAATGGCCAAATAGTCACATATTTAAAATCTCTGAAGAGATCAGGAGTAAGAGAGAGAAAAAATAGCCAAAAATGCTCAGAAGTTATCCAAGTTTGAGGAAAATTATAAATGCATAGAGGCAAAAAACATACATCCAATAAATATATAAGCATAAGCACAGGAAACATGGAAAATATTTCACCAATAAGTATTATCAAATTGGTCATAACCAGTGATGAAGAGAATATCTTATAACAGTAGAAAACAAAAGACACATTACAAGGATTAGAGCAGATATCTTGTCAAATGATATAGGTAAAAGTCAACATGACATTTTTTCAAACCACAGTCACACTTTGCTAAACAAAAAAGATTCCTTCTGAGAAATGTATCATTAGCCATTTTCCTGGTTGTGTGAACATGATAGAGTATACTTACACAAACTGAAATGCCACGTGGACTATATTACATATCCTACAGTTCCCAGGCTACAAACCTACACAGCATGCTACTGTACACAGAATATTGAATGCAACTGTAACACAATAATATTAATTACCTAAACATATATAAACATTAAAAAGTGCAGTTAAAAAGTAGTCTATAAAAATGCAATATGGCATTGCAGTCAGTACCATTCTCAGGCCACAAAGAGGAGAACAAAAAGCCAGCCACTTCTTGTGAGTCAGCACCACACATGGGCCATATGGATACAACCAGATGCCAGCTCCTTCCTGTTAGTTGATGCCATTTGTGGGCCACAGGGAAAACAAGAAGCCAGGCACTTCCTGTGAGTCAGCACCTTGTGCAGACCACAGGGAGGACAACCAGACACCAGCCCCCTTCTGGTGCATGGACTGGGAGACAAGAAGGGTCAGTGTTCCACCACCTCCCCTCTCCGTGAGCAAGCAGCTGATTCAGAGAAACATAGGCTGAGATGATAGCCATTGAAGTAAAATACAACTTAATGCTTGTAGCATTTAGTGTTTCATTGATTTTGCAGGCCTAAAGCCAGTAATCTGATCATCTATTTAGAGAATAACAATATGCAATATAGGGGGCCAGGGAATTAGCTCAGCAGCATAAGCACCTGCCTGGCAAGTGCGAGGGCATGAGTTTGATTCCCGGTACCACAAAAAAAAAAAATGCAATATAGCATCTATGAGGGAACTCCATCTGAATGTAGTAGCCATTGTTAACTCCCTATTATCTTGTTTTAAAGTCCTGTATTGTTTTCATCATTTTATTTGGTTTGGTTTTATTCTGTTTTGTCTTGTTTGATTTTATTATATCTCATGGCATGAGCAGCTATTTCAAAGATAACAAGATATATTATGGTAGCTATTTTGGATTTACTATTATCTTGTTTTGAAGTCCTGTACTGTGTTCATTATTTTGTTTTTATTGGCTCTATTCTGTTCTGTTCTGCTTTATTTGATTTTACTATGTCTGATGGCATGGGCATCTATTTTGAAGACAAGACACATTTGGTATCAATTTTGATATCCTATTATCTTGTTTTGAAACTCTGTATCACATTGTTTTGTTTTCATTGGCTTTATCCCATCTTATTTTGCTTGGTTTTATTCTCTTTAAAAAATTTTTCTTTAAAAACATGCAATATGGCACATAAATATAGGTCACTTACCATAAGTAGAGTTTGCAAGAATGGTAGCTGGAGCTTTGGGTGAGCTAGTGATTGAGTGAAAGTGAATATGAGGGCCAAGGAAATTCCTGTGCCTGACGCACTACTGTGGACTTTGCAAATTTGATTAACTTAGTCTACACTAAATTTACAAGATGCCAGTCTCTTAAATCAACATGGATGCAGAAATTCCCAACAAGATGTTAGCAGATAAAATGTAATGCATCATCAAACAGATCACACATCATGACCAAGTTGGTTTCAACACAGAGATGCAAAGATAGTTCAACATACACAAATCATAAGTCATAAATCATACAAACAGAACCAAGGTCAAAAACCACATGATCCTACCAAAAGATGAAGGAAAGGCTTCTGACAAAATCTAACAATCTAACACACATTCATAACAACCTTGAAGAAGATAGGTATAAAAGGACCACACCTGAATTTGATAAAAAGCTATTTATGACAATCATATTAAATTGGGGAAAACTAAAAGCATTCCTTCTAAAATCAAGACCAAGACAAGTACTATTACCCCTTCTATTCAACATATACTCAAAAGATTAGCCAGAACAATAAGGCAAGAGGAAGAAAGAAAATGGATACATACAGGAAAAGAAGAACTCAAATTATCATTATTTTCAGATGACATAACTCTACATAGAAGACTCAAAGAACTCAACCAAAAAACTCTTAGAATTAATAACCAACTACAAGCAAGGTAGCAGAATACAAAATCAACACACAAAAATCAATAGCATTTATGTACACCAACAATGGACTCAGTGAGAAAGAAATTATGAAAACAATACCATTCATGGAAGAATCAAGAAAAATTAAATCCCTAAGAATTAACCTAACCAAGGAAATGAGAGCGTTCATCAAAGAAAACTAAAGTACTCTGAATACAGAAAATGAAGAGAACATCAAAGAATGGAAAGATGTTTCCCATTCTTGGACAGGCAGAACCAATATTTTAAAATGGCCACACTCCCTATAGTGTTATACAGATTCAATGTAGTTCCAATCAAAGTAACAACAGCATATGTCACCAATCTACAGAAAAAAATATGAAATTTGTGTGGAATCAGAAGAGACTGATAATTCCAAAAGTAATCTTGGGCAAAAAGAGCAAAGCAGGAGACATCACAATGCCTAACTTCAAGCTATACTACAAAACAACAGTGATTAGGAAAAAAGCAGTATAGTACTGGAGGAAAAAAAAACAGAAATATAGCTCAATGGAATAGAATAGAGGCTACAAAAACAATCCAGGCACTTCCAGCTATTTGATCTTTGACAAATTAACCAAAAGCCTGTAGTGGAAGAAAGATAGCCTACTCAACAAATGGTCTTGGGATAACTGAATTTTGCAGAAGATTGAAGCAGGACCTATATATCTCATCATGTGTTAAATTAAAATCAATATTAATCAAATATCTAAGCATCAAAACAGAAACAATACACTTACTGGAAAATCAAATAGGTAAAGTACTTGAGGTCATTGGTGTAGGAAAGGTTTTCCAGATAAAGCCCTAATTGCACAAGAAATAATAACAAGAATCACATTAAACTAAAAAGTTTCAACACAGCAAAAGAAACAATCAACACAGTGAAGAGACAATCTACAGAATGGGGAAATGTTTTGCCATCTATTCCTCAGACAAAGAAAAAATATCTAGAATACATAAAGAACTCAAAAAAAATTAGACCATCCAAATTAAAAGACCTAATTGTTAAAAGCAAGTGAAATGAACAGACACTTCTCAAAAATACAAATGGCCAACAAATATATGAAAAAGTATTCCACATCTCTGGCCATTAGAGTAAAGTAAATTAAAACAGTGCTAAGATTCCATCTCATACCAGAAAGAATGACAATCATGAAGAAATAAAAGAATGCCAAATGCTGCTGAGGCTGCAGTGAAAATGAAACCCTTCTGCATTGCTGATGGGAATTTAAACTAGTACTGGTATGGAAATCAGTAGAACGATTTCTTACAGACATTACATTGGAGATTCATATGACCTAGCTGTTCCTCTTCTAAGTATCTTACCAAAAAAGCTAAAGCCATCACATTACAGTGATACACACATACTGTTGTTTACAGCAACACAATTCAAAATAGCTAAATCCTAGAAGCAGCTTATATACCATCAATAGATGAGAAGATAAGGAAATTGTGATGTCTGTACATAATGGAACACTACTCAGGTATAAAGAAGTATAAACTCAAGACATCTGTAGGAAAATAGTTGCATCTGGAAAACATAATACTGAGTGAAATAAATCAGACACACAAGCTTACCATATTGTACCTCCATTTGAGTAAGACAAAATACATACAAAGAGCATAGAAAAAAAGGATAGATCTCTTGCAAATTGGAATTGGTCCAGGTGATATAGGATGAGAGGAATGGAGAAAGGAAATAGTAGAATAAAGATACATCATGTACTGAAACCTAATAACCCCAATGCATGTAAACATTATATGTCATAAACACAAGCTAAAAATAATAATAACAACAAAAATGAAAATAGGGAAAGGGCATTTAGAGGCAGGGGTGAGAAAGTGGGTGAGAAGGTGTCGGTGTCGCGTTCCCGGCCGGCAGGAAGACACACAACAAGATGTAAATGGTGATCGGACGTCTTTATTTCGTTCCCCTTCCCGGGACCGCTGAGAGCTCTCCCCAGCACAGGTCTCTACCCTGCGCTGCTTCCGTACTTCTTCTTCCGCGCAGGGAAGGGCACTTGCTTATATTTAGTCAGGTATCCAATCACACTGAGCTAGGTACGGCAAGCTGATTGGCTAGCGTCATCAGTTACTAAGCAGACAAATAACTGGTAAGGCTGTTTACAAAGTAGGCGAGACCAAGAAGCAGGATATGGGCACCATCTTTGGTTACTCGATGGGAGGGGTAACCTAGCTCAGGCTTTACTCTTTACCACAGGCCTCTACGGGGTACTGGCGGCCCCCTACAAGAAGGGAATTAAAAAAGAAACAAGAAGCTATCAGGGACCAGAATCCAGTTGGAGCCCTGAATGCATGCACAGGTTGAATCCCAGCACACAGGGAAACATTGGAATTTCACTCTCAGGTGGTAAGACCATGCCCCACATCTAGGACACACAGGAAGTACCTGTTGGCCAAAATGGGCCACACCGAGTGAACTCCAAGCAACTAGCAGGGACCTGAATACAGTCCCAGGCCCTGAACACACTTGCAGGTTGAATTCCAGCACATAGGGAAAAACTGGAACTTCCCTCCTAGGCAAGAAGACCACAACCCACATCTGAGATCACCCTGGGATGCACAATAAGTACCCATGGGCCTAACTGGGCCACGAACAGTGAACTCCAAGCAGCTAGCACGGGCTGGAATTCAATCCTGGATCCTAAACGCAAGCAGGTTGAATTCCAGCACACAGGGAAGTCTTGGTACATCATTCCCAGGCAGTAAGACAACGTCCTGGGTCTGAAATCACCAGAGCACAGACAGGAGTCCCTGCAGCCTAACTGACCCATGCCCAGCAAACCCCAAGTGGCTAGCAGTTGCCTGAAATCTACCCCAGGAGCCAAAAGTGGGCCAGGTGATTTCCAGTGCATGGGGGAAGCTTTGAAACATCGCTCAAAACCTAGAAATATAGGAAAATGACAAAACAAAAGAGCAAAATGCAATCTCAAACTTCCAGCCCAGCCAAAGCAAGCCTAGGAGACATGGACACAGAAAATACATACACCTGAAATACCTGAAGTTCTTAAAATGATAACAAGTGAATTAAAGAAACAACTCTGGGAAGCTATAAAAGAACTCAAATCAGAAATAGTCTCCGAAGGTAAAAGAAGAAATGATAAATGTAATGAAAGAAATGCTGAACACATCTAAAGAAGACTTAGTTAAAAAATTAGAGGAACAATTCCAAAATGGAAACTCTGGATGAACAATATAAGAAACAAACAGAATGCATGAAGCAGATTCAAAGAGATATATAGGAAATCAAAAATTTGATCGAAAATTGGCAAAACTGCCTCAACGAAAGTGAAGATAGAATTTCAGACCTCAAAGACAACAGTGCGACTAGTGAACAGGAAAGGAAAGATGTTTTCAACATAACAAGGAATCAGGAAATAATAATTCAACACCTGCAAGATGATGCAAAGAAAAGCAACCTAAGATTGATAGGTATAAATGAACAGGAAAGTGACAACACAAATGATATCAAGAGGCTATTTACAGATGTAATAGCTGAAAATTTCCCAAACACGAGAAAGGAAACTGACATTCAGATCAGTGAAGCATATAGAACTCCAAATAACCATAACCAAAAGAAAATCATAACCAAAACCCAGACATATAATAATCAACATCCCAGAAATCCAGCATAAGAACACAATATTAAAAGCTGCTAGAGAGAAGAGACAGATCACCTATAAAGGAAAGCCCATCTAATGCAAAAGGGAACTCATAGACTGAAAGTCAAAGGATGGAAAACAATACTCTATGCAACAGGATCCCAAAAACAAGCAGGGGTAGCGATTCTGTTTTCAGACAATGTGAACTTCAAACCAAGAATGATCCAGAGAGATAAAAAAGGCCATTACATACTACTTAGGGGAAAACTTCAAGAGGAAAAGATAACAATCCTAAATATCTAAGCACCAAATTTGGGAGCACCCAGCTATGCAAAATAAATATTAACAGAAATGAAAAATCAAATAAGCAATAACACAATTATAACAGGAGACTTTAACACACATTGACACAAAGGGATAGATCAACTAGACAGAAAATCAGTAAAGAAATAACAGAACTGAATCATACTTGTGAACAAATGGACTTAGTAGAAATATACAGAGTGTTCCACACAACAACATCAGAATATACATTCTTCTCAGCAGCACATGGACTGTTCTCTAAAATAGACCATATACTAGCCCACAGAACATACTTAAGTAAATGCAAAAGAATTGAACATATCGCATGCATGTTATCAGATCATGGCGCCATGAAACTAGAAATTAATGACAAAAGAAATTGCAGAGACCCCACAAACACATGGAAATTGAATAATACACTCCTGAGCAATCATTGGGTCACAGAGGAAATTAAAGAAGAAATAAAACAATATTTACAGACAAATGAAAATACAAATACACCTTACCAGAACATGTGGGATGCAAAGAAAGCAGTCCTCAGAGGAAAATTTATTGTGCTGAAGTCCCACATCAGGAAAACAGAACGAACACAAATAAACAACCTGATGCTACAACTCAAACATCTAGAAAAAGAAGAACAAGTAAGCCCAAAGCCAAAAGAAGGGAGGAAATTATAAAGGTCAGAGCAGAATTCAATGCAATAGAGACTAAGAAAACAATACAAAAAATCAATGAATCAAAGAGTTGGTTCTTTGAAAGAATAAATAAAATTGACAGGACTCTAGCCAAACTTATTTTAAAGAAAGAAAAAAAACTCAAATTCATGCAATAAGCAATGAAAAGGGTGAAATCACTACAGACCCTGTAGTGGAAATACAGAAGATCATCAATACCTATTTCAAAAACCTCTACTCTTACAGAGCTGAAAACACAGAAGAAATGAAGAGATTTCTAGAAACATATGAATTGCCAAACCTAGGTCAACAAGATGTAAAACTGCTGAATAACACAATTTCAATTAACAAAATTGAAAGTGTAATTAAGTCCTTGCCTACAAAGAAGAGCCCAGGCCCAGATGGATTCTCTGCAGAATTCTACAAGAAATACAAAGAAGACTTAATTCCGACACTCCTCAAACCCTTCAATGAAATTGAAAGGGAAGCAATTCTTCCTAAATCATTCCTGGAAGCAAATATTACTCTAGTACCAAAACCTGAGAAAGACCCAACTAAAAAAGATAACTACATGCAAATCTCCCTAATGAACATAGATGCAAAAACTCTCAATAAAATTTTGGCAAACAGAATGCAGCAAATCATCAAGAAGATTATACACCATGACCAAGTGGGATTCATCCCAGGAAATCAGGAATGGATCAACATACACAAATCAGTAATCAATATATAAATACAGCCCCAAAAATAAGAAACACATGATCATTTCTATAGATGCAGAAAAAGCTTTTGATAAGTTCCAATACTTATTCATGATAAAAAAAAAAACCTTACAGAAAATTGGAATAGATGGTCTTTACTTCAATATGATAAAATCCATCTATGACCAACCAACAGTCAGCATCATAGTAAATAACCAAAAACTAAAAACCTTTAACCTAAAATCAGGAACAAGACAAGGATGTCCATTATCACCACTCCTATTCCATATAGTGCTGGAAATACTAGTCAGAGCAATTAGACAAGAGACAAAAATAAAAGGAATACAGATAGGAAAAGAAGAAATTAAATTAGGATTATTTGCAGATGACATGATACTCTACTTAGAAGACCTCTAAACTCCATTGAAAGACTCCTAGGCATAATAAATAAATTCAGTATTGTAGCTGGATACAAAGACAACACTCAAAAATCAATAGCATTCGTATACACTAACAACAAAACCACTGGGAGAGAAATAAGAGAAGCCACACCCTTTCAATAGCATCCAGGAAAATGAAATACTTAGGAATTAATCTAACAAAGGAAGCAAAAGATCTGTTCAGGGAAAATTACAATGCCCTGAAAAGGGAAATTGAAGAGAACCTCAGAAAATGTAAAGAAATCCCTTGTTCATGGATAGAAACAACAAACATTGTGAAAATGGCCATTCTCCCAAAATTATTATACAGATTTAATGCAAATCCAATCAAAATGCCACTAGCATACCTCACACATCTAGAGAAATTACTCCTAAAATTCATCTGGAACCAAAAGAGACCTAGAATAGCAAAGGCAATTCTAAGCAACAAAGGCAAGACAGGAGGCATCACAATCCCTGACTTGAAATTATACTACAAAGCTACTGTAATAAAATCAACATGGTACTGGAATAAAAACAGATCTGAAGATAATTGGAATAGATTAGAGGATACAACTACAACTACAAACGCACTCAGCCATCTTATCTTTGATAAAGGGACCAAACATGCTCGCTGGAAGAGTGACAGTCTCTTTAACAAATAGTGCTGGAAAAATTGGCTATCCATATGCAGCAGACTAAAACTAGACCCATGCCTATCACCATGTACTAAACTAAAATCTAAATGGATCAAAGATCTAAATATTAAAACAGAAACACTAAATCTGTTGGAAGACAAAGTAGGTATAAACTTGATGACATTGGGGTAGGTAGAGAATTCATGGACAAGAATCCAACTGCACAAGAAATACTTC
>PVJX010045962.1:0-12476 GCA_004027295.1 Dolichotis patagonum | reverse complement strand
AATTTAAAAAATTCATCATTGTGTTTAAAATTTAGAGCCTGGATAATGGATAACAAGCCCGATGTGTTCAGGAGAGAGTTAGTGGATGTTCAGGGCATCCCCCTTTTCTGGAGTATCGCTGAGCACTGGGCTCAGGTGGCGTCATTTGAGGCCCAGCCAGACGACCTTCTGATCTCCACCTACCCCAAATCCGGTAAGCACTTTCCGCACGGCTATCCTAACTGATTAGACAGTGGTCTATGTGTGGGAACCAACTGCTGTGCACATTACTAGCAACATCTTAGCTCAGCTGATCATTTTTCAAAAGGAACACAGTGTGTGGTTCTGGAATACTAGACAAATTCACTTCCTATTCTGAACTGCCAGCCACTGAATGAAGAATGTACTGGAGAGAAAATTAATCTTGTTTCATTTTCCTTTTAAATTCCAATAAAACTTATTAAAATTGTGTATAATTTTGGTATATATTTTAGAATATATGCTAATATATAGAATATAGTAGACTGTATACACTGTTTTACTTTATGTTAACACATATTAAAATGTTTATATATAACTTTTAGCATTTAAATGTTTTATTTATAAAATTAACTTCTGACCTCAGTTTATATCAAGAAGAATTTAAAATGAGTGAAATAGGGTAAGCAATGTTTTATTTCTTTAGATTAACTCACAAGAATCTTCTGATTCAGCCAGTGATGTATGTACATGAAAATAACAGAAAGATAAGGCTCTTTTCCAGGTGATTATCCAATTAATTTACTTGAGTCCTTAGCCAATTGTTCTAATTAATAAACATTCTAGAATCAACTTCTCTTAAATTCTTGATTTATTCTTTAAAGGAAGAAATATTTAATGTCAGTTACTAACCTTTTACAATCACAAATATCAAAATTATTTCAAAGTAGTAAGCAACAATTCTGGGAGGTAACACTAAATTTTGAATATTCTATGCCAAAATTATAAATTAACAATCTCCAAACTAACTCTTTACTTGAAATAAATTTTCTTTTTTTTCAAATATCATATTAAACAAATTTTTACATTACAAAGTATATAAAACAGTCAAATTAGTATTTCTTTGAAACATTTTGTGGGCCACAATTTGGAGCATTTACTAATGGGATATGAAATGTGTCACATTTATGTCTCTTTGAAGTTTGGCATCTTATCTATCACTCTAATCTCTTAAAAAAACATTTCTTAAATCTAAAATAAAGCAAGAAACAAAGCCTTCAAGGATAGTATTGGATCAATTTACTTCTTAGTCTAATGACTTGTCTGTAATAGGATAGAAACTACTAAATTTTAGGGATAGGAAGGTGCATATGAATTATTTAATTGGGTGACTTCAGTTCCTTGCTACCCCCCATTATTATTTAATTCAGGGACTGCTAAACACATTTGCTAGGAGGAAGCAATAAGAACAATTAGGAAGATATTTTCTTTCTGTTTCTTCAAATTCTTTTTTGGCAGTGTCTCAATAACTTGATAATTAAGTGGTATAGAAAATTACATAGATCACATTATCATACATTTTAGGTCTACGTCTCAAATGACTACTATGAAATGCACAATCATAAAAGAGCAACTTGATTCACTCTGTTCACTTAAGAGCTGTTTTCTTTTGTGTGTGAGTGGCACACTGGTCACCACAGTTGAAAAAATAAAAGTTCTGCTTCCTTTTTTCACTTCTTCACAAAATATTGAATACTTTCACCTGAAGGTGTTTTGAATGCCAGGATTTAATAATCTTTCTTGATAGTAATAAGAAATGTATGAGCTAACAATATCTTTGAAATTGGCTGCTTCCCTTTCCCCTCAGTCAGGATAGCGTATAGTTATTGCTGATCTACCATCTCTCTAGTATGCCCTGTTCTGTGGGAGACAACTCCAGTGACTCCCTTTGAATCCAAAACAATTATTGTGACTTTGATTATTTGGAGACTCATTTCCTTATGCTGAGATGTAAAAATCTGGCTAGGGTATTTTCTTCTCTCTTCAATTGGCTCTAAACTTTGCAAATAAGGCTAGCTGAGGTGCTAATATGCAATTTCTATAGCCAACTGACAGTCCTGTTTCCTTGCATAGTGTTCTCCATACAATACAGATAAGTACAGGATAAGAGCACCGGGATGTTAGAGCCAATAGCTCCAGGAATGTCAACCTTAGGAGCCTTAAGATAAAGAGGCTATGACTCCCCAGGGCACAAGAGTTTGCATATCAGAACGGAAGCCATAGCCCCTAAAACAATTACATTGCTATTAAACTGGATTATGTAAATTGATCCTTCTACATATCTTTATTTCTGCAATTTACAGAGATGTCAATCTTGTACCTGGCCAGCCAGCTCAAGTTACTCACCTCATTCCTGCCATCCTCACTGTCACTCATCCCTGAGCCACCCCCCTTCTTCATAAGATAATAAATTCCAAAAAAAAATAATAATAAATTCTGGGAGAGGCCTAGGATGGAGGCCTTTGTCTGTATGTCCTCAAGGGGATTGGACTTAGGACCCCTTGGCTGCCCTTCACTTGGAATATGTCTCGGTGTTTTTACTTTCGCCATGGATTGCATTGGTGGTGGTAGATTGAAATTAACTTGCTGGGATTCCAATGACATCTTAGTGGGATTACAAATATAACCTTTTAGATTGTGAGGAAGACTAGAAAAAGGATTACAATACTTGGATGATGAACTCGATATTGAGTTTTGCAATACTGCTCTGCTTTTAAAACCTTATTTATGTGTATAATTTAATCCAATTTTAGAGACACATGTGCCCACATAGTACTTTCATCTTTGTTCAAAATAGATAAAGATCTTCTAGAAAAGAGGAAAGGGAAAGTGAAAATAAAGAACACATTTTTGTTATATATATTATACAATTTCTTTGCCTCAATGACTTGAATTTTACAGGAAAGTTTAGAATTTCTTCTACTTTTTTCCTCAGGGACAACCTGGATCAGTGAAATATTGGATTTGATCTATAACAATGGGGATACAGAAAAATGCCAAAGGGATGCAATATACAAACGTGTGCCTTTCATGGAACTTATCATCCCCGGATTTTCAAATGGTATTTTCTCTTAATGTCCCTTTCACCCAGTAGTAAATCTATTTATCCTTGTGTGATAGGCAGAACAGTTGAGTGGGAAAATGATGCAGACACTCCTTAGGAAGTCGAGTGTCTATAGATGTCTTTAACAGAAGAACTGGAATTTTGCTATGCTGGTAACTTACTCCCATCTATAATTATTCTTTCTCTATCCAGGTAAAATATTCTTAAAAGATTTTGATGTAGCATAGTTTACCTCATTGTGGAAGTCTTCAAGTTTTAAATAGTGTGTCATCATTATATGTCACAATTCAGTGTTTGAGCCAACATGGAATTGTGTGTATTGATAATTAGCTGAAAGAGATTACATGAATATGTGGCCTATTTCTGTCCCATCAGTGTTATATATGAACCTTTCATAGACATCTATGAAAATAATTATCCCGTTCTACTCACAGGCAAGGAAAGCTTTCCTGTGAACCAAGATTTTTAAATATTTTATTTCATTAGAGATTTCATGAATTATGAAGTCAAAGAGCTATATATCAACCCCCTAAACAGGATTAATGCTTACAGTTTGTTGATTTTTATATTTGTAGGTGTTGAACAGTTGAAAAACATGCCGTCTCCTCGATTAGTGAAAACACACCTCCCTATTCAGCTTCTCCCTTCTTCATTTTGGAAGTACAATTGTAAGGTAGAAAATTATTAAAAAAATTGACCTTTACTTGGGTGGGTTGCACTTTATTGTCATCACTTATGGAAGATAAAAGGTGAAGAAATGCAGCCCTTGGGTAAATCATTGCAAAGGAGAAAATGCTAATTTAACCCCTAAATCCCTGGAATCAGAACATAACAGTGGCCCCAGGGAGACAAACAGGGAGTAGATCCCACTCTGAAACCCTGAGTCCACCATTCTCACCCTTTCCATCGCCATCTTCATTGCTGCCAGGGTGGAGGCGTGGAGAGTGGCCCTTCCCACTGTCATCTTCACCACAACCCAGGTAAAACAGTCCGGAGGGCCCAGAGAACGGCGCCTCCCCTCACCGCTGCCCTAAGCGAGGTGAACCACTTGGGGAGGCACAGGAAACAGAGGGAAAGCCGGTGACAAGTAGACACCCTGGTTGGGACCCTATTTGGGATGGAAGGGTGGGACCAGTGGCATACAAAGTCGGAAGCAACAATAGCAGTAGAGCCAGCAGGTGGTGAGTTAGGTGACCCACCACTGTGCTTTCGGACAAAGATGCATGGAATAGAAGCAGGTGGGCAGGGTACCATGTTCTCTCTCTCTGTCCCTCTCTCTCTATCCGTCTTTTTCTTTCTTTTTGTTTTGTTGCTTGGGTTTTGTGTTTTCTTTCTTTCTGCTTTCTGTTTATCTTTTCTTTCATTTTTTTCATCTTTTTTAAATTTCTGGGGAGAACTCCAGTCACAGAAAACTAATCCCATCATCTAATCTCAGAGACCAAGTTCAGGCAATTCCTTGCTTACTCCCTCATTCTTTCTCTACTGCCCTCTCCATTAGTTTCCGAAGTTTCCAGGATCATCCGTTGTCTTTCAGCTCTGCTTCTACTTTCTTTTCAGTATCTTTGTTTTATCCACTCTCCTTCTGAACTCCCTCCACCACAGGGTAAAACTGCTCTGTCAGTGGGAATCACTTTAAGTACAAGATCCCAATTTAGAACCAGTTTCTTTTCTTTTTTTTTTTTTTTGGTACCGGGGATTGAACTCACGACCTCACGCTTGCCAGGTAGAACCAGTTTCTTATATAATTCTAGATTCTGCTCCTATGATTCAAGGTACAAAATTAATACCTAGCACAGTTTGTCATTTTCTAAACTGTGCTTGACGCTATCATTATTGCTAATTACTACTTTAACTAGGATGTCATATCTTCTGTAATCAGTTATTTTCCCTTCTGTAACAATACTGGGAAACTCTAGGTTAATAACCTTACCACAGCCCAACACCAAAGAACCGGGGACTGAACTAAAGAGTTACCTACATCTCACTATTAATTAACTAGGAAGGTAAGATCTTCAAATAGACAAAAGCCAAGAATCTCCTACTCACAGAAGATATCTCTGAGGAATAGACTTTTCCTAGAGAGGACTTGATACTAGTGACATAGCTATCCACAAACTTACCAGGATCCACACAGAAAAGAAAAGAAAAGAAAAGAAAAGAAAAGAAAAGAAAAGAAAAATTTTTGAAATAGAAAATAAAAAGATGTGGAAGCAAAATGCAATCTCAGACCTCCAGCCCACACAGAACAGGTCTAGGAGACAATGAGATAGAGGAAAATGGAAGAGACACACACCAGAAATTTCTGAAATGATAGGAACCAAAGCAAAGAAATAAATCCATGAGGCTATAGGGGAAATCAGATCACAAATGATCTGTCAGGTAAAAAAAGAAATGTCAGCATTTATAAAGGAATTGTTCAGCAAATCTAGAATAAAAATACATAAAAATGACTGATGATAGAAAGAGGATTAAAAAACAATGATTGATCAATAGAGGAAAGAAATGAAGTGCATGAAATGAATTCAGACAGATATCCAGGAAATTAAAAATTCCGTTGAAAGTTGGCAAACTTGGTTGAACCTAAAATGTACCAATAAACTTAAAAAATATATACATTTGTGAATATATGTCAGGATATTAAAAGTGCATGTCAAGATCAGAAATACCAAAGAGAAAACATAGATTCTGATACTGTTAGGCAAAAATTTTAAAACCATTAATGAATTTTTAAAATGTTGGTTTTCCTTATCTCTCTACAGATGATCTACATGGCGCGGAATGCCAAAGATGTGGCTGTATCTTACTATTATTTCCACCAGATGGCAAAAATGCACCCAGATCCCGGCACTTGGGAGGAGTTTCTAGATAAATTTGTGGCTGGGAAGGGTAGGTCCAACTTTTCCTTTAACCATGGCACTCAAAACTGAGAAATCTTTTTTTAAAAAAGAGATACCAAGTTTAAATTTAAATCTTGTGCTTATTATGACTTAATTTACCCAGCACTGTACTGGTGTGTTAGGAATACAGTGAAGGAAGCAGAGTGTATGCAACATCTTGGAGAGCTCTCCAAGGAGCTTTGGAGAATATGTGACATAGATTTCTTAGTTTCTAGTTCCATTGTTCCACTAGTGGCTACAGATTACAGCAAATGAATACAAATGCTTTTATTTCATGCTGCCCATGCTATTACACTACTTTAATTTTATGAACATATTCCTTGGACATTTTTAAAGCATTCCTTCATTTTTTACTATATAAATTATGAATACTCTTAAGTAAAAAATTGTCCTTAAAATTCTGTTCTTCTAGTGATGTATTCTCTTTTTTTCAGGCATTCATCATTGCCATGACTGTAACTTAACTAATGTCTTAGTTACTTCTCTATTGTTGCTGAGACAAAACCCTGAAACCCAAAGTTAAAGAGGGAAGGTTTATTTAGCTCACAGTTTGTAAAGATTTCAGACCATAATTGCCTGGCTTCAAGGCAGGGTGGCTTGGGGGGAGGGGCATCACGGAGGAGAAACACTTCATGGTGCTCACAGAGTAGCAAAATCAACAAAGGACCTTAACAGTGTCTTTCCCTTTTATACTCTATCTAAGTGACTGAGATTAAGGCAGTACAAAGCCAATCAGTGGACCAATGTAGTAATCATATATCCTTAGTCACAGGATTGTACCATAGAATTAATCACACAGTCTAGATCAAGCCACCTCTGGTACAGCTCCTTCTATGACCACTTGAGGTTTTGGAGGGACCTCTAAACACAACCATAACAACTAATAATTCTCCTAGCTATCTTTTTCTATATAAATTCTCTATTTGTAGCAAATACAACTCAATGGTTTCTTGCATAGATTCACTTCTGCCACTTCCTGGCCTATGCCTTATGTATAGCTTGTGATCTCTGTTAGTATGATTATCAAACCCAGGCTCTTCTTAGATCCAAATATCACCTCCTCCATAGGCTTTTCTTAACTGCTCGGTTCAGATGACTCTCTCGCCCCCTCCCCCCATAAATTTCCACATCTCTTGTGACCTGCATTAATAAGTATCTGCCCCCTTCCTCTCATAGTTTCAAGTTTATTTATTAGAAATTACATTAGTTTGCTGGCATTGCCATAACAAAGAGTCAGAGTGAGTGGGTTCAACACCAAGTATTTATATTTTAATACTTTTGGATATTGTATGCCTAAGCACAAAGTGTCATCTGGGCTGTTCCTTCTGAAGGGTGTTGCTTGTCTTGTGTAAGGCTGTCTTGTGCCTGTGACTTCCCGTGGTCTTTCCTCTTTGTGTGTTTAGGTCAACATTTTTTTCTTATAAGGCACCTACACCTATCAAATTGAGGACATTGTATCTGATTAAGGCCTACGTCAGGACCAAATTTTAAATTCCTTCCTTCAAAGACCATATCCTCAATATAGACACATTCTGAGGTTAGCACTAGTGGTTACTAGTGGTTAGCACTTCAACACAACTTTTGTGAAAACATAATTCAACTTATAAAAGAAGTATTTTCCCTTTCTAAATAGACTATAAATTCAGAGAGAGTTACCTCATGTATTTCTTTTATCCTTATTGCTTTTTCTTGAGTTAAATAAGTAATCAATATATATATACAGTGATTATTATGAGTTTGAATGATGCTTAAGAATTTTTTTCTTCATATCAATAGTAATTTTTCCAATATTTTGTCTTTACTTTCAGTAAGTTTTGGGTCGTGGTATGACCATGTGAAGGGCTGGTGGGAGAAAAGGAAAGATTATCGTATCCTTTACCTTTTTTATGAAGACATGAAAGAGGTAAGAGGTAACTGTAGCTTCTTTAGAATCTTTTGGATCTTATTTTCCTTTGCTCTGGGTCTACATATGTGGACAATCTCTTCGGTCAATTCTGCCTTAAAGTTAGATTGTTTACTGAACCTGTTCCTTCCCTTACTGCTTTGTCTCGGTCTAGGCACCTGATTTGATTTGCGTTTCATTTTGCTGGTATCATCCACTGTTGGAGAAAGACTTTGCAGGAACAGGAAATCGGAGTGTTTCCACCTCCTTTTTCAAATGTCTCAGCAGATGATATCTCTGCATGAAATTTAAATTAGCATTTTGGTTTAGAGAGATTGGCATTTTTAATCTTGTCTAGCTCTCCAACATCTTGTGCCACCTTTCCCTTTTCCATGAGTCAACAGGAATGTGATGATGACCTTTCACATCTGTAAAGTAATCGTCATCTGAATTCAGTAAGCCTTACTGGGACCAAAAAGAGAAAAAAACTGTAGCCAGTAAGATAGCAACTCTGGCTAATTTGCCTCCATTTGCTCAGGGTCCAGAAGCCCAAAGAGCTTCATCCTGCTGCTGTAAATCTCTATAAATTCTCTTATGATGTCTAAGACTCCATTTGTAAATTTGGGAAATCAATTCCATATCTGCAAGGAAACCTTTGGGATTCTTTGGCTAAGCTTGCAGCTTGTTGTGTATTTTATCAAAACCACTTTGCAGTGGTCACTGAATTATGCAGAGGTAGTGAACAACTTACAGGCCTGTAAGAAACAAAGAGAAGCTGGATGCGGGTCTTTAAAAGAAGATTCTCGTTGCTGCGTCCTAAAAGAAAATTTCAGTACCTTAGGTCATAAGGTCTTCAAGTATGGGAAGATTAGTTTCCTTAGGTGTGGAAGGCAAATTTACCTCTGCTGAAAGCGGAACCTAAAAGTTACTTGCGGGTGCAAAGTTACAATTAGATGCTGCTCAAATACTTTCATTCTAAGTTTGGGTATTCTACTCTTTCCCCATATTTCTACCTTTCCATCTTTTCTAACTTGTAGATTGACTTGGCACAACTGTGAGTCAACTCTTGTAAGTTTTTCCACCTGCGTAATTAGTGTCTAATTTTCAATGTACTGTTATCAGCGCCTTTGGAACAAGAAACAGATTATTTTAGGGTCATCATGAAAATGCTCTGGCTCTGCTTCCATGAACTGAGGCAGTTTATTCAGGAAAGCTAAACCTCAGATTGTCTTTCTGACTGATACCACCGTGTCACAAAGATTATGGCTTTCCAATTCAGTTTGGTTTGGACCACTAAGAAGAATTCCCTAGTGAATCCAGGGCACAAACTCTTTGGGCTCACTGCTGCCATTTCTTCATAGCTAATATATCTTCTGATGCCCATGTTGGAATTTAAAGAAGGAAATCATAAGAAATACACTAAATGGATTTCTCTTTTCCACTGCTGCCTCCTTTTCCCACCATTCCTTAGGCTGGGAAGTCAAGAGGATTTTAATTTTCCTTTCCTCCTCAAATATCCATGCTACCAAAAAGTATCTGTAGGTGTTAGAAGTGGAATATTTTTTCAATATAAATCTTTTTGAGATAGATAATCCATCCTTAATTCTAGACCTGTTTAAGAATCAGAAAAATTTGAAAATTATGCCTACCTATAACAGTAGCTTGCTTTTTTATAATATTAATCCTCACATTAATTGCATTTTTGAATGTGAAACACTGACTACTTCCCTAATCATTTTCCTTTTACTTTTTGAAAAACACTTTTAATCTTCCACCTTGCAATTTGTTAGCTAACATAAGCAAGGAAAGGCTATATACTTGACAAGTTAAATGAAAAATAATATGAAAGTCCTAAGTATCACCTCCATTATTGTGACATTTGTAAAATCTTTTTACATGCATTCCTTTATTTGTGATCAAATCTTTCTGAAATGATTATTTTTGCCTTTTTCTTTTAGGAGCCAAAGAGTGAAATTCAAAAGTTATTGAAGTTTCTAGAGAAAGACCTGTCAGAAGAAGTTGTGAATAAAATCCTCTATCATAGCTCTTTTACTGTAATGAAACAAAATCCACATGCAAATTATACTTCTTTGACAAAAGAAGAGATGGACCACTCAGTGTCTCCCTTCATGAGAAAAGGTGAGGTCATAATCCACTTGTTTCTGCAGCTTGCTGGTCACGTGACAAAGAATATAGGTAATCATATGTACTTGATAATGTAGGAAATTGGAAGAAATTGAATATACTGATGAGGGAAAAATTGATAAGAAAAGAAAGCAAAAAACTTTAGGGGAGATAGTCTGTGGCAAAATTATACCTTTGCTGCAAATCTAACATGTAGGGTAAACCTTCTAAAAAGAAATGTTGACTAGGTAACCTGTATATTAAAACACATGAGTCTTGGCACTTTAACAGAAGCAGGTATTTCATTAATCTAAATTATCCAGGTACATTAATGTTTCTTAAGCACATTGGCAGATTCTTGTTGCCTGTGACTGCTGTAGTTTCATGTGGCTTTCCTAGGGTCAGGTCCTACTTGAGTATCTTTTTGAAATTCCAGTGGAGAAAAGTCCCTGTGTGCGTTATATGCTCAACATCATAGTTGAGATGACTGGTAGAAGCTTGCAATATCTTTTAAAGTTTCCCTCAGATGTAATTTATAACACACATGTTCAAATGTGGCTTGCCAAAACAAATAAAAATATAAGCCAATAAAATAAGGTTGTCACATAATACATGACAGGCAAAAATATAAAACCATCTCCCATTGAAGTATATCAAGAATAATTATTAGCTATAATTAAAGACAAGACAGTTTTGGAGAGAGAGATGCTTTGGTGAGAGATAATCAACAAAGTGAAGAGATAGTCTATCAAATAGGAGTAAATCTTCATTAGCTACTCTTTTAACAAAGAATTATTCTGCATAGCTAATATAAAATAAGGAAATTTAAAATCTAGTAGCTAATTTGATTAATAATTGATTTTTGTAGGTATTGGAAAATTTTCATTTTTTGTAATTTAGGAAATATTCCATGGATAGCTCTTGCTGGGAATATTTGTACCTCAACCAAATGAATATCTGGAGAATTTTTAATTGTTACAACTAGGAGAAAACTATTTGCATCTAATGCTTGGAGGCTAACAAAGTTGCTAAGTGTCCCACAGTTTATAACACATGCCTCCTTTTCCTCAAGGAATAGTCTGACTCTAAATGTCCATAGTGGAGCTATACATAAATAAAATGGGAAAACTGGAAAACTCTAGGCCAGACTGACAAAAAGTTCCCCAGTATCAGTGGGGGACTGACCACAGGACCCTCGCTGGGTACTGAAATCCACAATGTTCACGCTCTTCACGTAGAATGGCATTGCACAGAGCTTGCACACTCCCTGCTGTGCACTTTAAATCACTGCTGCTTGACTTAGAGTAGCTAATACAAGGTAAGTGATATGTAAATAGCTTGTACATGATATTGTCTAGGTAGCTATAATAATAAAAAGTTCTACACATTTTCAGCACTTTTTACAAATTTTTGATCTGTGATTCACTGAACAGGTAGATATGGAATCTGGGAGCACAAAGAGCTGATCATAGCTACTTTGTCATGCTTTCTTCTGAGTTTCTAAATGTTTGTTATCCTCTTTGTTATCCTTGGGATATTCCATGTCATAATTGTTGCCCAGTGACATCTCTTCAAACAAGTGAGGAGATCATAGTTTTAGACAGGAGATTCAGAAAACCTATGCTATTAGACTATCAATGGCAGAAAAATAGAATAGCAGAAATGAGGCAGAGAAGATTGGCTATAATCTCTAGTATAGATGGCCTCAAAATACTAACAGAGAGAAACACAGGCAGAGTAGGTCAGGAGATAGGGTCCATTGAGCTGCTCTATATAGGGAGGCAGTGGGACCTAAAACAAGCAGTGCACCCCATGGGAGTGAAAGGGGAGGAATTGTCTAAAAAAGGGAGGCAGAGGATATTGTTAATGGGGTAACAAGATTTAAAATTTACATTATTCTCACCACTCTGCTTGGATGGATTACATGCTGTTCCAGTTTGTCTACTTACACTAGACTTAAGGACATGGTCAGCTATCCCAAAAATAAGAGGCCATATTATGGTAATCACCCCTAATTTTCCTATCAACTTAATCTGAAGCCCTTTATAACTTACACTGTCTTATTATGACTGATCTTATTTGAATCTGGTTTGTTAGATTGCTACTTTGTGTATTGACTGATTTTATTTAAATCTGTTATGATGGATAGCATCAAGTCTAAGTGTATAGGCAACTACACTGAAGATGACAAGATTCACTAAGATACCCACTCTGGTTTGATTATTACTTGCTTTTGAAGTCTTATTATGTCTCCAATGCTTCATTTTTATTAATGTTATACACTGCTGAGACACCATGGTAACCATTGTAGATCACCTTGTATTGTGGTTTTATGTGACTTTTCTGCCTCATGCTTTTCTAGGAATTGTTTTGTTTTATCTTGCTTTGTTTTGTTTTTCCTGCTAATACAGAAATGATAGATATACGTGTAGAGACTCATGCAGGTGTAGAGCTTATAAACAGTTTATGAGAACCAACTATATAACACATG